>PVIJ01009880.1:0-25000 GCA_004024925.1 Scalopus aquaticus | reverse complement strand
AAAACACTGAATATTTCATTTCTGTGGGGAAATCTGGTGATTCATCTTTCCTGCACATATGTAACCGATTCAGCCTAAAGGTGCATTTAAATAATAATAATTAGCTTGAAGGAGCCTAAAGGGGATATTTACATCTTTGTAGGAGGGTTGCTCCTCCAGTGATGGATGGTGGACGGGGCTGCCCGGGCTGCTGCTACCACCGCCACTCCCTTTCTGGGATGCCAGGGGCGGGGGCGGGGGCGGGGGCAGGTCCGAGCCTCCTGGGTCACCCAGTTTCGCGTCCTCGGGTAGCAGCCTGGAGGAGTTCAGGGTGAGTGGGAAAGCGCCAGCGGCGGCGGGCGCGCGGTCCCGATTGCTGCCCTTCTCCGACAGCCCTCGGCCCTGGAGGAACCGGCCGCCCCCGACTAAGGGGTCCCCTAGGAGAACCCCTGTCTCCTCGTCTTCCTCCTCTTCTTCGTCGGGGTCTCGACCTTCCTCCTCCTCTTCCTCGCCCTCCGGGGGCTTGTGACCCTCCACGTCCACCTCCTGCTCTTCTTCTTCATCGTCTTCGTCTTCGGAGCTGTCCTCGCTGGGATAACTGCAGCTGGTGCCCCCGGGGGACAGAAGGCCTCGGTGGTGCGGCTGCGGGGCCAGCGGGGGCGGCGGGGGCGGGGGCGGCGGCGGGGCCGGGTGGTGGCGCTCAGATCCTGGCTCATCGGGCTGCGGGGGCAGCAGCAGCAGCGGTGACGGGGGCTGTGGGGGATGATGGTGGTGGTGGTGGTGCGGGTGGTGATGATGATGGTGGTGATGCGCTTGGGCC
Organism: Scalopus aquaticus; assembly: GCA_004024925.1. Taxonomy (NCBI): domain Eukaryota; kingdom Metazoa; phylum Chordata; class Mammalia; order Eulipotyphla; family Talpidae; genus Scalopus; species Scalopus aquaticus. Next base: position 24,201 of record PVIJ01009880.1, on the reverse strand, counting down.
GAGTGTGGCGCGCCCGCTGACGCCCCGTGCAGTTTGGCCAGGCTCTCTGCGTCGTCTTTGCCGCCCACCGGTCGGAAGGCGCTCGAATGGTGGTAGCTGCCTCCGCTCGCCTTGCGCCCCTCCAGGAGGTGCGGATGGTGGGTCGCGGGCACTCGGGCGCCCGCCGGGCCGGTCCCAGCTGCTGCTGCCCCTGCTGCGGACACCACGCCAGGGTCCGCTGGCGGTGTGGAGCCCGCGCTGCAGTCCCCTCCGCTGCCGCCCGGGGGCGACTCGAAGAGCGCGTCACGAGCGCCAGCACCCCCTGTAGGAGGCGGCGGGCCGGAGCCGGGGCCGTTGGCCACTACTGGAGGGGGTTGACCCGGCGGAGGCGCGGCGTCAGCGCTCCCACCTGCGCCACCCGGCTCGGCCAGGTCCAGGAAGGCCTGGCGCAGCAGTGCTGGGCTGTCGCCAAGCGCACAGCCCAGGGCCGAGGGCGGCTGTGGCGGAGGCTGTAGGTAGGTGGGCACCGGAAGCCCACCGGGGGTCCGCGGCGGCCAGAACATGCAGAAGGGCGGGTAGAAGGCGTCCTTTCGGCCCGTGGGCCAGAAGAGGCCCGACAGGCCGGCTTTGGGAGCTGTGCCAGCACCTCCAGCGCCGCCCAGTCCCTCGGCCGCGGCGCCCGCGTCCTCTTTTTTGTGGCACAAGCCAAAGGCTGCAGCTGCAGCAGGGAAGGTGTAAGGATGCGGGAAGAGCCCCCCGCATCCCGGGAACTTCTGCAGCACTCCCCCAAACGAACCCTTGCTGGGCACCGGGATGACTGGGTAGCTGCGTGGGCCTTTGGCGCCAGCCGCTGCTCCCGCGCCCGCGCCCACGCCAACGCCAGTCACGCAGCCGCCCCCGGCGCCGCCCCCGCCCGCTCCCGCGCCACCGGAGGCCGCGGCCACCGAGAGGCTGGCAGCGGCGGCCGAAAGGCTGGCGGCGGCCACAACGGCCGCCTCCTGCAGAGAGTCTTCGTCGTCGTCGAAGCGCGGTCGTTTGTGATGGGCGTGCGGTGCACCCGCCAGCTCGGCCAGGGGTGGTGGCGGCGGTGGCGGCGGGGGTGCCCCCAACAAGTGCGGGCCCAGCAGTCCCCCGCCTCCAGCCACAGCAGCTGCCGCTGCCACAGCGGCTGCCTTAACTGAACTCAGCGGATGGCAGGCGGGGTGCGCGCCTGGCTGGGGCAGTGCGCGCTTGCGGCTACCGCCGTTAAACATGGCCTTCACGTCCTCCCAGGCGAAGACTAGCTCGTCCTGGGGACTCTTGTCAGTGAGCTTGAGATGACGGCGCCACGAGTTGAAGTTGGCTGCGTCCGGCTGCGTGTACTTGGCGTCGGGAGTGCGGTGGGAGTGGAAGATGAACTTGTTAGGCGAGAAGTACATGTTACAGTAGCTGCATTTGATGCACTTGGCGCGGGAGCTGTTGTAGCGTGCGGGGATGAAGCTGCCACGGCAGCCCCAGGCGCACTCGTGTGACACGTCGAAGGCGAAGTTGTCGGGTAGCTTGGGCGGCCTGTTTTCGCCTAGGAACGACTTGCACAAGCGCTCAGCCTCACGTTTAGTGATCATACCGCAGCGGCGCGATGAGATGGGCATGGCCCCGGCACGCCGCAGGATCTCCAGCTGCACCGGTGTGCACTGCACGCACGTGATGCCCAGCGCCACGCGGCGGTTATGGATCTCGTTGTAGCTGAAGTTCTTGAGGAGCGTGTTGGAGATCTGAGCCAGGCACAGGCGTTCCTGCCCGTCTATCACCAACGACACGATGGGAATGCCGTAGAGGATCACCTGGCCCACCTGGTTGGGTTTGAGGTTGGCGTGACCAGGTCGCGGCTGGCTCAGCGCATCGGGCTGGAAGGCGCTCGACGGCGATGCCAGCAAGATGTCGTTGGGCCCCGGCAGCGGACTGGAAGCCATCTCCGCCGCGGACACCCGGGCCGAGCCCTCCGGGTCTGCCTTGGAGACTGGAAAGGAAAGGAGAAAGCGTTGACTTGAGTCTTTCCACTTTAAAACCGAGCGGGTTATGTCGATTAACTGAAGAATGACAATAACTTCCTTGCTTTGGTTAAGACATGATTATCACTGGGCAAAGGGACAAATTTCAGACATAGGAAAGCTTCTCTTCATTTTCTTCACGGTTGCCCCTGGAAATGCAGGGACTTTGGAAGTACTTTTTTTTTTCTATTCTAAACAACCAAAGTAAATTATGTTTTTTTAAAACATCAGTCAATTCTTAAGAAATTCAAGCTGTATACCTGATTTGTAAAAGCTTTTAAAATAAAATGGCTAGAAATTAAGAAATAATGATCATAGTTGTAACTAGTACATATTCTAGAAGTTATGGAAAACTGGGACTTGGCCATTGAAACCCAATTTTAAGGGCGAAAGTTCCCATTTTTAAAAATAGATTTTGGTTAAAAACCCCAAACCTTTTAAAACATGATTTTGTGGTGCCTGTGGTTTCCTGGGGGGAAATTTACTCCTGGTTGAGACACAGCCCATTAAAACAAAACGAAATCCTTTCTCCCCCATCTCTACCATTAGATATTTTGATACTATAATTAGAATATTTGAGGGAAAGATGAAAAATGTACAAAACCATATGCATGACTGTACCAAAATGGGGCGTTTCACTTTCACTTTTAGAAAAAAACTACTATCGGAACTGAAGCATTCTTATTTCAAATAAGTAGCTTAAAAAGATGAAGTTGTAGACCTGAAGTCATTAAAAAAAATTTTTTTTTGGTCATCTCCATATTAATGACCAAGTAAGTACAGGCAAGTAGCTAAGCCCATAAACAGTGCTTTGAAAATGACAATTCATGGGGATTATTTTGGGTCGGCTTTAAAAAGCAAAAATAGTGGTAAGGTGAATCAATTTCTGTGAATTTCTTTTTCTTATCCATGCAGACAGCTCTATATCTTCATTGGGGAGAAGCACCCCACAGAGTAGATAATTCATGGGCTAGGTAATCTGTGGGAGCATTGAAAGCCCAAGCCCTGGGTTGGGCCTGCGGGAAAATTCCTATCATCTACCAGTCAATGGGATACCAGAATGGGGAAAAATATCCAGTATATTGAAAATACAGGAAAAAACAAGGGAAAGAAACTTTTATCGTAAAGCGGCTAAGTCAAAACAAGCAGAGTGGCTCATTCCCTAGGAAATCAAGCTGCGACCTCTCCACAACCGCAAGTCCGGCACAGCAGTTAAGACGATCCTTTGCCCTGGAAAATCACCAGTGGCCAGTAGCATCTCTGCCACTTTCGGTCAAGTACACTGGAGTTTGTTCGTATGGCTATTTTAGAGGATATACTACCCGACCCACCTCATCCAGATGGTCAGATCCTTGCCCTCTCTGGGCCCCTGCAACATCTACCCCCAAATCCTAAGCTGTCCCTTGGATCCTCAGACCGCATCAGGTTAGCGTCTCCAGAAAGGATAAACAAATCTTGACGCGATCAACGGGAGCGGCTGGATTGTCACTTGAGATGGATCAGAGACAATATTTCCAGGGGACAGGGCGCTAAATGGCAGTTCAAGACATAGTAATACCTGTATCTGGCACAAACAGCCCTCTCTTCGCCAGATGGGCCTTCGATGCTCATTTCCCTCCCAAACAATTTCTTATTATCTTAAGACCCTGGTAGAGCGGGAACTCTCGCTCCCTAGCCCCGCCGCGCGCAGAGGGCCTGGCGCTTTGCATTAGAGACCTGCAGCCTTAGCAGCAATAGACTGGGCCGAAGTGTCTCCTTCTTTCAGTCTCCACTTTCAGCCCAAGCCCATCCAGAGACTCTTGTCAGAACAGAGATACAAACAGGAAGGTTTAAGTTCTTGATTTGAAAGGAACGTGGGGAGAAAGGCAATTAAAAGTTATCAGAACTACAAAAGGAAGCTGGCGAACTTCCCTCCCCGACTCGCGAGCCAACGATCCCCAACTTAACTTCCCTTGCTCCCAAATCAATCAACACCGAGGCCAGCCGATCTTCAATCTAACCCAGAAAGTCCCACCGCAGGGGATCTCAAATAGTGAACCGAACTGTGTACCCAGTCTGGGCAGGCCGGCTCCGGCTGTACCTGGTAACCCCTAGGTGTCTTTACACGCGTGGCTGCCGGCCCATCTTCCGAGGACTTTCGGAGGCGAAGCATCCAAGCGGGTCCTCGAATCCAGCGGGCGGGACTCCGAAGGGCTCCGCGTGAAGATCCTGGCGCTCGTCTGCGCTAATGGCGCTCGAACCCGGGCGGCGGGGTTATGAAGACCTGAATTGCAGCGGGGCGTCCCCTCCACCACAGAAAGTGTGCGCGCTCGGAAACCCGCGGCAGGCGAGCCCCAGGTGGAGAGCAGTCTGACAGCGCCTTTCTCTGTCTCTGAACTCGTGTCGGACCGAGGGGACGCCACCCAGCGGGCAAGGTGACGTCACCGTCTCCCTGACACTCCACATTAAAGGGCTGGCATGTTACTGGGAGGGAGGGGGGAGTGAAAGCGAGAGCTAGCAACATCAAGATCTTGTCTCAGCAGGCACGAAAGCTAACACCTAACCAACCCACAACTGACAACAATCTCTCCAAACCCAGAGCAAACGCAGCGATGATGTTAGAGCTGCAGATCTGTTGTACAAGTGGAAAGCGGAACAATCCGAGTGCATCTCTCGGACTTGGATACTGGCGGCCCCCTTTTTCAGGAGGACGCCTCTAAATTAACTGTGTCCCCACGCATTATTATACCCTTCCCTCTTTTCTCTGAGCTATCCTGCTTTGTGAATGATCCCTCTGGTACAGGGTGCAAACCAGTGGTTTTGCTGTGTCTCCAAAGAGCGAAACCACTGTCAGCCCAGAGAATAGAATAGTCTCAGCGCCTCACTGGAAACACTGTTAGATGAGAAAAAAAGGGAGAAGTTTCTGCATGGGGTGCCCAGTCTAAAAACTTGGAAGGAAGCATGGAGAGTGTTCCTACTTTCAAATATACATTTAGGCAAAAATATACATTTTTTAGGGCGAGATACCCAGAGTTGTTGCCAAAGTCCCTATTTCAGAAAGCGCAGAATGACCTAACGACCCTAGTGAGTGCACACATGCACTCATCAACTTCGTTTGGGATAGTTCTTTAATCAAGTGTACAAGACCCATGCAGGCCACCTCAGTGTACATAAAAGGTGAGATGGGAAAGCAAGGAGGTCTCTAACCCTGACCCATCTTTGAGGAAGTTGCCAATTCCCCCAGAGAAGTAAAATGTTCAGGGTACTATACAGGAGTGTGCTTTAAACAAACAAACAAACAAACAAATAAACAAACACCCACTACCATGAGAAAGAACACTTCCCCAGAGTAAGGCACATCTTAGGAAAGAGTGAAGTATCAGTATATTGCCTTCTAATTGATCAGCTGTTAAAAGTGAACAGATCACTCTGAGGTTATCAGAAAAGGGAGAACAACTCATTTAGAGGACATTGTGACAAGAATAACTGCAGGAGGTAGAAATGGGGGAATCCTTTAAATTTTTCCTTTATTGTTATAGCTAAATTTTCCATTGCTGCCTAGGAAAACACCAAGGTTAGAGATGGGCAGTCACATTGTGGAAATGATCTAACAACCTCCACTATCCCAGAAACCCAGCCAGACTTAGTCATACATAGTGTTAGGAACAAACCACTACTAAATGCAAGAGAGAAAACATGATATCTTAACAGTTATTCCAAAGTCAGTAAAAACAAGGAGTTTTACTTGTTTAGAAAAGTGAGGGGTTCATTCCTCAGGATTTTTGACTGTTTCAAATCAATATGCAAAAAACACTACTTCAGAGCCACGACAATTCTGTTTGGGTATAGGTTTGGGTATAGCTTTCAAGTGGCAGTGAAATAATTTTTCACTCGCCTAGTTTCTAAAGGCACCAGCAACACAAAATTAGGCTTCATCCTAAGGGGCAGAAGTCAACAGAGTGCTCTCTCCCCAACAGAGTGCTTTCTCCCCATAGTGCCTGTCATGTAAAAAGAAGAACTCACACTTCATGCCTGCCCAGCCCTTTTGCCAAGAGAGCCATTGTTACTCATAAATTCCTTCCTGGGGAGGCTGAATGCCTTGCCTTCTCTCTTCCAGAGGTTTTAGGGTCAAGTCTTGTTCATCCTACCTTCCCTGCTTCCTCTTGGGTCAGTGGCTCCCACAAAGTGAGGTCCTGGCTTGCTCACTATTCCTAGAGCTGGGTTGCTAGAAAGAAAACCTGTTAGACAGAAAGCCTGGGAATGGGCTGGATTTTAGGATTGGAAAAGGGAAGAAATGACGGAAAGTCCTGTCACTTCATTAATAAAACACAAGGAAATGTCAGGTCACAACCTGGGAGGAAGCACTATGGGGTCTTCTGAGCAGTTTCTATAGAGCAGCTTCTATAGAGCAGTTTCTGGTTTTACACCAAAAGGCTCCTCTGCCCTTTACAGATCTCTTCTTTAAAAAAAAAAGTTATCTTAAAAAGTTTCTTTGAAAAGAGAAATGGGTTGAATCTTTGCATTTCCCCTATCCCATGTTACTATAAAGAGTGACTCTACACCTGGGTAGTACCTATCACCACCTCCTTACCTGATCTTTAAGCATAAACATTTATGCATTATGTTGGGGTAATGTTTGTTTGCCGTACAAACCTGTGAACATATTTTAATGCAAAATAGTTTCAATTGATAAAGAAATGTGTAGTGTTAGGTTAAATGCTTTTGCACAAATACTTCTAAGAATAGTGCAATATTTTATTTCCCCAGTGAGTCTGGGGGCCTATTTGAGATGTCCAATTATATTTTTGGAAGATGAAGGTGGAGAACAGTTGTTCATAGCAAGACTCCTTGCTTCAGAGGCTCCTCAACTCAAGTCTGGAATTGGACTGCAGAAACAGTCCAAGAAAGAGAGTATTTTATACCTTTGGAGTCTGTGAGCAACTCTCTGCTACCCACTATTTTTCTGACTCTTGATTTTCTCCTCAGTTTGAAGAAGTCTTTTGATGCTCCTCCATGCCCCTTCCATTTTCCTCTCCCAGACCAGGGGCGCCTGATTCTTGTCAATCCCTGTCTTGGCCCCTGAGACCCTGGTAGGCTCAGGGAGGAGCCGGCGGTGGCGGGAGCCAAGGAGTCGGGCCGAGTTAATCAATGTTTTCCTATTCGAGCTGACATGCATTTTACACGTCGGGACTCTCCTCAGCCGGCTAATTGATTCAAATTGTTTTATTGGTTAAACTGGTGTCACCCGTTTGCATGATCTATCACCGCACGGAGGAGAGCATTTCCACTTTCATCTCCGTTCAGGGCTGCTGCGGTTCACCTAGGCCAGGGACAGGTAAAGGAGCTCAGACACCGGGCCCAAAGGAAAACCACAAAACCGAGCTGCCTCCCTCGGAACTGGAGAGGCCACGCGTCGATGCTGGCTCACAGGGTTGGAGCGGCAGCATGGAAGGAGGTTTTCAGTTACAGATTTTAACAATTGGTTGAAGCGAACCCAGACCTGGCTTGGACGTCCTCCTTTTTGAAAGCAGCCTGTTTTCGAATTTTGACTGTCGACCCTGCGGGTTCTAGCCCAAGGCCAACGCGGAGGGGGAACTGTCCGTGGTGCTGACGACAATGCATCGCTCCAAGGCGCTGACCATCCAAATGAGTTCAAGGCTTCTTGGAAGAAACCTCCCAGCTTGTCACCATCGGAACCTTATATTCGACTCTGGGCTCGAGCATCGCCTCGTAGAATTAAGAGACAGGCAAGAAGCGATACTGAAATCTTTACCCCAACACAGCCCCAGCACCAAGGATAAAGAAATACAGCCACTCCACCCCACCCCCACTTTCGTTTTTTGCATTGGCCCAAAAGGAAGATAAAGATCATGGTATGAATACATTACACTCAGAAACACCAGATATTCCCTTTCACCCCACACCTGGCAATAACAGTTACAGGTAAAAAAAAAACAGCTTCTATCCTCTCACTTACTCCTTTTCACCTCATTCTCATCACTTAAGCAGAAATTTTACTGCTTCTGTGTCCCTGGCAGAGGTGTTCTTGGTATCTGATATTTCTGCATCAGGTAGGGCAAGAAGTGGTTTTTCCTTGTTAGTCCCAACCCTGTCAAAGGAGATGCTTATGATCTGGAAAGAAACTGATGGACTGGTAAAATTGGCATGGACAGAAGAATTTCAGTATATCAGAAAATACAGGGAATTCAAATTTCTCCTCTATCACTCCCTAGCTATGGAATCTTGCTTTGATACCTAACCTCTTTAAGTCCTGTTTTATTCATTTGAAAACCAGGAGATTGATACTAAGCCCACAGGGGCATTGTGAGAATTAAATAAGACATGTAAAGTGCTTGGCATACAATAATCATTTAGTATATGGTAGCTTTAAAAACATTTTCTTCAGATAATGGGGACAAGAACTAAGCCTATACTGTTAAATGATATGTTAGATATCTTAAATAGCTCTGGAGTAAAAGATTTCAAAGGAATTTTAGCTTAGTGGTGAGCAGAGAGGAAATCAAGTTCCTTAGAGGAATCTTAGTACTTTTCATTAAAACTTTATCCTTTTTTGAATTGGTCTAGAGTTTATTTTGTATACAGGTGGCCAGAACCTCAGCTAGTGTTTGTTTACTCCATTTTAAACAAGTTGATAGTAAAAATTAGCAACGATAATGGCCATAATCATAATGATTGCTGATAGCCCTTAGTTCTCCTTTCTACCCAAAGGAACTTCCTGCAGGCTGGCAAGCCCAGGCCAGTTTCCCTATTTTTTCTTCATTGCTCTAGCTGGAGTTATGTGAAGAAAACCAAGGACCCAGACCAAACCAAAGACTCCTTCATGATGAAAGTTATAGAAGAAACAATAAAGGCTTTTGGGTAGTCTGAGGGTGGTTTTTAATCTTTGAGCCTTCTCTAAAATATTGTCTGCAAACAAGGACCTTTTTTTCCCTGGGACCAGAAGTACAATGAAAGCACAAACCTAAAAATCCAAACCAGAATTGGAAAAAGGAAGGGAAAATGAACACATTTTGCAAAACCTTTATCCCTGCCCCAGTTATTCCTTGCATTCCTCGTGCACCAATGAATATGGGAATTAGTGAGAATCCTTCTTACCCTTCAAAAAGCTTCATGAAAATAGAGACAATGGGAGAAGAAACCAAGAATTAATTCTCATTAATTGGAGGAAACCATTCTTATAAGAAACTTGCACCTGAGGAAGTGGCAGAGAAAGCTCTTACCACACAAGTTCACAGAGGTCAGCAACTAATGGAAACATTACTTATGGAACTTTCTTTTATAAAACAAATAATTCACATTTCTTCATAAGTCTTCACAAACCTGTAAACAAAGCAGGGTATCTACATGTGCACATAGCTTACATGAAGTAACAAAATCCAGACTGGAACCTAAATTTGGGGTACTTAGGGTCACTTAGCAAATACTAGTTGACTGAGCTAAAATTCAAAGGTATACAAAATACCTAAAGACACATAGAAGCCTATGGATGCACACCTGCAAATGTGCATCCAAAAGGGACACTGGCACGAGGAATAGCCCACTAGGCTCACTCTCTTCCTTCTCTCCTCCTTTCTCTCTTTCAGTGCATGCACACACATGTGTACCCACCCCCTCCCCTCCTCATATTAGGAAGGAGGGGGTCCTTTGAAATGGAGGTGGTCCCAGCTGGAAAACCCCAGAGCTCATTTAGATCACATCACTTCAGGCTTTTGTCTCTGCTCCTGAATAACCTAGGCTGCTACAACAAAAGAATAGGCAACTACATGGAGTTTTCATTGGCAAAGACGCATCTCAAAGATGCTGTTATAATAATGAATAATGAAACAAGATGCTTTCCTTTGATTGCTGCTCCTAAATAAAGGAAAGGAGGGAAAGAAAGAAAAAGAGAGGGGGAAAGTGTAGCAAGAAATAGAGCTTATGGGAGAAAAACCAAGGCAAGTATTTGGGTGGATTATGTAACAGCCTTTAATTGCACAAAAATTCCAGCTACCATCAAGAATAAGAAATGTGATTTTAGGCTTATTATTATTATCATCATCATTATTTTAGTAACCAGCTCTTTTGTTTCAGGGACACAATTTAAGAAGTAACTGAGGCTCAGTATGCAGACAGGGTGTGGGATAGGACCATTTAAAGCTTGGTGAGGGAGTCAGAGAAGTGAGAGTAGGAGGAGGGGGTGTGGGTTTTCTGTTGACATGTCACAAGAGAGAAAATGACATAGACATACATTTAACATCTCCCCAGCTGACACTGGTAGAAGGGACAATGGATTTTATTTCCTGGGGAAATTAAAGTTTTTTTTTCTTTCCTGTCTCTTCCTTCCTCCTCCCCCTGTCATTTGAAAATTTTCTATTTGTGATCAAACATGATCCCACTAGCTAATACACTATTAAACTATCATGTGCTGTCTGGCTGCCCAATAAGCATCACACCTTCATCTTTCCTCTTGCCTGCAGTCTTTAGCTCAATGGTAGCAAAAGGTGAAATTGGATATTAGTAAAATAAATCCCAGGGAAGAGGGGGCTAGAAATCTGAGTCATTGATTTAAAAGAAAATAGCAACCAGTGAATATTCAGAGAGAATATTGAGAGGAAATTTCTATTTTTGTGTACTTAAAAACATTTTTTTAACAAAAAAGCTTTCTTCTACAGAGTTAGGGCTTCAGTGTGAAAGCATAGTTAACCAAATCAAAGGCAACACCAATCCCAAACTTTTTCAAGATGCATTATGATATCATCAACAAACTCTTAATGTTGGCAAATAATTAAATTTTCCATCTTTTAGAACTGTGTAACCTTGGGTGTCTTAGAAACAAATTGTACAAACAAACCATGGAGATGAGCACTGAGGGTTTCAGAGGAGATATAATGAACCAACTTTAATTACTAACTTGAAATTAAAAATGTAATATACAGATTTAAATTTATTTTCACCTAAATTGTGTATAAAATTATATGGCTTTTGCAGGCTAAGAAATGCTTTGTAACCAGCCATGCTACTAAAAAGTCTGAAGTAGTTTCCAAAACCGAGTTCCCAGACTCACACAGTAATAATGATACATTTATCATTACTGATGACCACCTACTGGGTAATTATTGCTTTGTTACTACTATTACAATCAAGAGATTTCTTTATTTACTGTTAACATTCACTTAAAACTGAATGTTAATGACTGTTCTGAATTCACCAAAGAGAGTTTTCTGTTATATTTCAGAAGTACTTACGTTCTGGTTCAGAAATGGAAAACCATATTATAACAGAGTGGAAGGCTGGGTGAATGTTTGGCTCTCTTCCTCTCTGGAGAATGAAAACAGCATTCTGAGGAATTCTGGAGCAAAATTTTCCAGCTCAGAGTTGCTAAAGGTTAACATAATGCAACCACTTGACTTGTGCTAATTATGTAAGTATTTTATTACAGGAGATTCATTCATTATTGATACTTGTTTGCAGTAACTTCCTGCTTGGGGGAGTTATATTTTATATGAGAAGTAAACAACCCATGATTCCAGGGCTAGTCCCCCCCCGCCCCATTTCCCCAGATCTGATTTCTTCCCATCCCTTTGTCTCATTTCACAATCCTTCTGGGTTGTTATGTCTCTGGTGAGGTAGAGAGACAATTCCCCAAATCCTTCCTAGTTTCATTTTCCTTCCTTATTCAGAATTTCCCAGTTCTTAAAAAGAAGTAAAGGTTTGGCAAGTGTTATGATGGGGATGATGTGGGTGAGAAAATAAAATCATTTAAGTGTTTTCTCTTATATCACATAAAAATATATCACACAAAGAGAGAATTTTCATTAAAAAATCTATGCTCATTGAGGTCTGGTCACCAACTTTTCTCTTAGGAAGTTTTTTTTTTTTTAGCAGCCACCTCCAAAAGTCAGCCTGGGCTTTGATTATCCAGAAGTCAGGAGCTGATCATTAGATAATTGAGCATAGTAGAAGCTGTTAACCAGTGGATAGATTCAGAGAGGCTCCTGCCTGCCTCTAAGTCAAAACCTCGCCTCACAGCCAGTGGTAGTAGGAACAGTCTACAATGTTGTCTTCCCAGAACCTATGCCAAATTGCACTGGGAATAGATGTAGCTTTGCTTGTGAGATGGCCTTAAAGAGCCCCTGTGAATTGTGCTGGCTGCTTGCCTGAGGGGCCCTCAGGTGTTTTCACTCCAAAAACATGCACTGGCCATCTGAGGCTGGCTGTTTGGTGAGAGGTGATTGGTTTCCTAGTGGGATGAAAAGGTCCTGGCATAGACCTAGGAGCAAGGGTTTCCTTTTGAACTTTCTTCCAAATTCTGAGAATTTCAGTTCAGAGCAGGGATGGATGCAAGGTGCCAGATATTAGGATGTTCTACATCCTTAGAGGAAGTCAGGAATTTGAGATGGTGGAGGGGTAGCAGAAGAGCATGGAGGTGTGTGTGTGTGTGTGTGTGTGTGTGTGTGTGTGTGTGTATGTAAATGCCTCTTCTTCCAGATTCTGATGTGGGCAGAGGGTAAAGTAGCAACTGTAAGCTGGAGTTCCAAAACTTTGGATTGGATCAGTCTGAAAAGAATGAGATGGCATGGTCTTGTGTGTGTGTGTGTGTGTGTGTGTGTGTGTGTGTGTGTGTGTGTGTGTGTGTGTGTGTTTGTTGGGGAGGTGCAAATTACTTGAGATTGGTCTGGATTTACCACCTGTCTGAGAAGAACTGACAGCTGAGTCCAGGATCATCTCTGGACATTACCATCTAGTCTAGAACCTCTGCACTGTGGGCCTAGACACAGGGATGACTCGAGGTCTGGGGGTCTCTGGGAAGAAGAGTCTGGGGTGGAGGAGAGGAGGTGGGAAAATGCTAAGACTGGGTCTTGAATGGGTGCTCCTGACTTGGTCAGCACAAACCCCACTCCCCTGAGCAACTCGTTTCTCTGCTTTTACACAACTAGTGGCTGTGTGATCTACAGAGGAGGAATGCCGTTCCCAGCAAGCCTTCCTTAATGGTCCTTTAACAAACTCTTCGATCTCTCTTTGGCCGCTCTGACTCTCGCCCGCCTCCTCCCTCTTCCTTTCTCCACAGCTTCCATCAGTTATTCATGACCAGCTTTAATTATTCACGAAAAGAGAAAACTCCAGCTTTGGGAACTTTTCTAGTAGCGTTTGGGGGATTTTCCCTTTCCCGCCTCCAGGTGGGTTTGAGTAGTGGGTATTTTCAGGGCCTTTATTTGCCTGGGTCCTTCTTTGAAGCTGGAAAAGGGAACCCCAGTAGTTATGTCGTGAACTCAGGGTGGGGGGGCGGTGGTGTGTACCCTTGGTCCAGGTTAACGCCTACATCTGCCTGAAGAGGTAAGCTCCTGGGACCCGGAAGTTACCCAGCAACTCGCGGGAGTCGCTGTCCGGCTTGGAGTGCTGAAACCGCGGTATGTGCTCGGGTGCTACCCGCTGCCGAAGTGCTGGCGCAATGATGTGGCGCAGTACCAGGCAGAGGGTAGACTCCACAGCTTCTCCACAAAGTCTCCGGTGCCTGCTCTCTACAGCCCCCTTCTCTACTACACAAGTGACACTAGAACTCTATAACCAAAGATTAATTGCCTTAATCAAATTGACCCACCCTCCGCAATTAATCTTTTAGCAACAAATTAGAGACAATTTACCTCAATCAACCTCCCGAGTCAAGCTGAGGGAAGAGATGGGATGGGGTGGGGGATGGACAGGGTAGGAGATTGACAAAACCCACAAATGGTGCGGGATAGAGGCTTGTGCATTTAAGGCGGGAGAGGAGAGGAGGAGGTAGCGGTCAGCTGTGGGGTCGAGCCACAGCTGGAAGGCCGGAAGTTCCTGGAGTCCCTTTCAACCCAGTTTTTTCCAAAGGAGGGAGGCCGAGAGCGGAGGACGACGCCACTTACCTGTCTGCGCCGCCCTGCTGTCTCCGGCCCTCAGCACTCGGTCCTCCCCGCCTGCCTTGCGTTCCGCGGTTCCACCGCCGCTCTCTGCCTCCCGCCGCTCCTGCCGCCTCCCCCCGCGCGGGATCAGCCGCCGCCGCCCGCGGTCCTCTGCACTCCTGCTGGCGGTCGAGTCTTCCACGGAGACTCTGTCCAATCCTGCCTTTCCCTTTCTCGGCGGTTCCCCGTAACCACCCAGTTCTTCCCACTCCCCTCCTGGGCAAGTTCGTAAGTTTGGGGTGAGGGTCGCTCTACTTGCGCCCAGCTACTCGGCTTAGCTTGCTGGGATCTGCACCCCCACACTCCCCAGCTCAGACCTAGGTCTCTGACGCCGCCTGTTGGTCAGGCATGGCAGGGCAAGGAGAGGCGCGCCGAGCCAGCCCTAGCACCCCCACCCCTCACCCTTCCACGTCCAGAGGTTCAGACGAGCGAGAAAGGAGACAAGCAAGGGTTGAAGGTCTGGAGTGAAGTCAATTTGCAAGAGGGAGGATTTTGCCTCGGGAGCTTGTAGCCCAGGCTGGCAGCTTGGGCTCCCGTCCAGGAGAAGGGTTGTCCCGGGGCTCTCAGGTGCACCTCTTCAGTGTGGCCCTGGGCAGTCCGCTAAAAGCGGACATCCCTCCCTCCTCCCCAGAGGGAACGACCACCTGAGATGAGGTCGGGCTGGAAGGGCAGATTCCTTCGGGAGAAATGGTCAGTGACACCAATTGTGCCTCTTCAGAACGGGGTAGGGGTAAATCCTGCTTAGCACTACCAGGAAAGAAAGCTTTAGGGCCAAATTCATATGCTACTTTTTAAAGAAAAGTCAGCTGAATCCCTCACATTATGAAGTGTCAAGCCACACGGCCCCGTGAGCGCCGGTCAGGAGATCCACTCCTGAGTTTAGCGCTCAGGGCAGGGAAGGTGGGGGTACTAGATGGCTCTGGGAGCACTGTATGGTTTTACAAGCGCAATCTTTTCGGCCAGGGCAGGATTTTACTCCTTGGCAACTTCCCAGCCCCTGGCCACGCTCACTGGGTCATTACATTTGGAATTTCTTGGGAAGACTTGGTCTAACTCTGGTTCCACCAAGACGTCTGCGGAGTGGAGGCTGTTTCCCCCTCCCCATTCTCATCCTGTCTTTTTCATTGAAAGAATTGATGGACTGTTTTCCCCCTAACCCCTCCTTCTCTAATAAACGCTTCCCATAGATTATTCGACGCAGACAAGGAAGGCGGCTGCTTAAAAACAAAAAGCCATAGCCCTAATGAGTTCAATTACAATGTGGTAAACACATTGCCTCTACGCTTTAATTAAGCCTGCTGCCCAATTTTAACTCATTAGTAATTCATTAAGAGAACAGCCCGGTGCTTGCGGGTAGAAGGCACAACAGACCGACTGTGCACCGCGGAGTCCACACACCCGCAAGCCGCCGTCGGCCACAGCGTTGCGTGTGAGCCAGTCGGGTTTGCGACCCAGTGACTTCAGTGCCTAGGAATACCAGAGTTTCCTGTCCCCGATGCTCAGGGCTTTGCCATTCGGAGCCAATGCGACGACTTTTTTCAGACTCGAGTCCCTCGGCTTTGAAAGTGTTCGCAAACCTGTTGGGTCGGTCGTGGTGGTGCAGGGCTGGGCCGGAGTGGAAGAGAAAGTTCTTGGATTTAACGCTCCTCTCCCCTAGGAGGTCAAATCTAGTTTCCCAGCTCGGTGCACTCTTCCCCCGCCTCTTGCTCATTTTCACTGGTTTCTGGAGAAAAATCTAGGTTCAGTTTTAGTACTTAGCTCCAGCAACCCACTGCAAAGTTCAGGCATGTCTGCGCTAGAGAACTTCCGGTGTGGGGTGCCGGCGGGAAGGGGAAGAATAATGTTGGCTAGGCAAGTACAGATGTGAATGAGGAGCTCAGACTCGTTCCTTTCCCTCTGTCTCTCTACTCCACTTTCTTGGGAGCAGGACTGGGGTTATAGTCACATTTGTAACTGTCAGTTGAGAATAACCCACTTTATGGAAAGCAAATGCAGGCAGAGAATTGCACAGTGAGTCAGGCATAGGCAAAGAGAACTGTTATGGTGTTTTCATTTAATAATCAAGGGAGAGAATGCAAGTGGTTCAAGCTCCGGCCCTCTCCATAGCCCCTAATTCGGCAGGGTTTGAGGAGGAAGTGCCTGTGTGTTCTGAGGGTCCCACGGTTTGAAAAGTCCCCACACTCCATCATGGACTTTCCAAAGAGAAGGGAAGCACGAGTGTTACATGGAGAGGCTTTAGTTATGAAAAGGACCTTCCGAGCTTAATCAGGCTCTGGGCGCTTTCTTTCGCTAGGATGAAGAATTCCTCACTGCACCGCGGGGCACCGCGCCCCCTAGGTAGGTGCGGCTGAAAACTTGTCCCGCTGTGCAGTGGCTGGCGGGGCTCCGCCTCCAGCAGGCGAATGGGGACTCCCCAGCTAAAGAGGACCGGGACCCTGCCCCTGGGCAGTGAGGAAATGCCGGAGACCATTTGCCCTCACTTCATCTTGAAGCTCCTTCTCAGGATTGCTAGTTGCCTCTGGTGACTCCGGATCGCTCCTTTCCCTTGCGTAAGCGGCAACTTCTAGAAGCCCGCAGATGGACAGGATTTCCTCTCCCGGAAGGGTACTTACTGGTTTTAGCAGCACAACCCGTTCTCTCCTAAGAAGTGTAGGGCGCGCCATTGGGTTTCACTGACCTATCTCTGAGCGCTTCGGAACCCTGGGAAGGAAGTCTTTAACTTTCGGTCTACGGCCACCCCTACGGTCTCTCTGGCTGGAGGGAGAAATATTGCGGGATTAGATCGGGTACACTGAAGACGAGGATTATGCCAGGCTTGGCCCTCTCTGGGAGGACTTCGTGGCGGTTGCTGTGCTGAGGGGCGCGGACCTAGGTCCTTGATGGAAGGTTTTGCAGAGGGTTTTCTCTGTGCTGCTTCTTGATGCCTTCCTCGGGATCCGCGGGGGCCTCGTTCTCCGCTCGCCGCTGACAATAGCGCCTTCTTGCGCCCCGAAGATTGGCCGCGCTGGGCTTGCCTGGAGAAGGGCTCTCTCCAGCCCATAGTGCCCGAAAGTATAAAAATCCGGATCCCTACCCTAGGCGACCAGGGTACCTAAAATGAAGGAGGGCGGCGATGGGATCAGAGTTATGTACAAGTTGATAGCCTCACAGGAACCCTGCCTCTTTCTTAGGATTTCCTGGTTTGGAATTCAGTTAAGGGGTCTGCTGGGGGAACCCCAAGGCTCTCACCAGATGTGGGCGCTTTTATGCATTCTGGGGGAAGAGATGCTGGGGCAAGCATTTGGGAAAGGTCCCTTATGCCTGAGATTGTCAGTTACGATTGAAATAGAGTATCTTCCTTCTTTTTTTCCTCCCCTAGTGCAAGGACAAGGAGATAGTGTATACTGTATTTCTGCTGACAAAGGGATAAATAAGTAAACTTTTGGATTATTAAGAATTGACTGCTGGGGAGGATGGGGACTTTAGAATTGACTCTGGGACAAAGAGGTGGCTTTGTTTGTCACTTAATTCTATCCAAGAGCTACCCCAATCATCCCTCTTTCCTGACCTGGAATATTGAGAACAAGGGTGAAGAAGGTCAGTTTAGGCACTCACCCTCTAGGGATTGACCAGGGTCAATGTAAGCCAACCTTTTGGATTCACTCAATTTTGGGGGCAACCCTCCATAGCACCAGCTGCTGTGAAGATAAATCTTTAGATATCAGCTGTCTGCTAATATGCTACAATATTTTTAGCTTCTTTGAAGGCTGCAGGGCTATTACCCCACAGTTTAGGTTTATAAATTGAGAGAGAAGATGTAGTGTGTGTGTGTGTGTGTGTGTGTGTGTGTGTGTGAGAGAGAGAGAGAGAGAGAGAGAGAGGGAGAGAAGAGAATCAACTCTTTGGTGTTGTACTAAAAGCAAAGGTACCAATTTATTAGTCCCAAGTAAGCAGGCTAATAATTATTTATAACTCTATCTTATCAGTAATGGAGAGAGCCTGGACACTTACTTATGAAAGGTAAGGCTTAAGACTAAGGAAAATGGTCAAGAAATTCACTGTAGTAGTAAAATAAGAATTGTACTCTGACTCATGCTAGAGCTCTTTTCTGAAGAGGAGGAAATAAGTGTCCATGACAAAATACTTTCAGTGTGCCAGGATATGTGAAGCATTCTGCACATCTTTCGTTTAGTCCTCATGTGATTCCCATGGGTGAGGTATTATTGTCCTCATTTTACAGATTTTGAAAACTGAGGTTCTAATAGGATGTCTTTATTCAAGGGCACATAACTGCTAAGTGGCAAAACAGGAGTTCAAGTTCAGGTCTGCCTGGATGCCAAATGTGCTCTTAATCAATAAACATACAGTTTGATCCTTCTCATAATTTCATTAAGTATATGTGGGCAATGTTAGTCCATTTACCAGATGATAAGCCCAGGGCTCAGGGTGATTCTCAAATATGAATGTGGCTAACTCCTAGAGGTTGATTCTACCAGCCAACCTAGAAGGGGCCCAGCTCTGCAGCAGGTGATTCTCAGCGTGATATTCTGGGACTGTGTTTTGAGAACCACTGCCATGGAGGATGGCATGAACTGTAGTGCTTAGGGAAGAGATAGGCACATATGGGATAGTCAGCACCTATGGACAGTTTGGCTTATTCAAGATATGTATTTTAGTGTTTCCTTGGGCCTGTGACCCTCAGAAGGAGTAGCCTGGATTTAACATTTTGGGGTTCAGTAGCCCCTTAAAATTCTTCCTTATAGCTTGGCCTCTTGCAAGGCATGGACTCCATAATATTCTACAACTATTAATGACAGTTAATTCTATTAGCATAACATCTAATAGTCTCTAAAATTTTCCTGGAAGTTGATTATGGGCTTTGTATATTATCCGGATATTTTGTAGTTTCCTCCTCTCTTCCCATCCAACTAGTTTATTCTTCAGTAGCATTTCTAAAAATGACTTCTTGAGGTACCCTTATAATGCCAGGGCATTGTAACACTGGCTTGGCCTTGTAATTTTCTCTGGCCACTGAAATATGAACAATGGTCATTTCTGACTGGGAGTTTAGGACCTTTGGTCTGTCTCACTGTGGTTTCTTTTTCCTTTGCCATGACACTGGAAATAGTTTGAAACCTTTCATCAACCTGACTTGAAAACAACATGGAACTGACCTGTAATGGTCATGTTTTCTAATTGAGAAATAAACTGGGGCAGCTCGCCATGCCTGTGATGCCAAGCTTTTGAATCTGGGCTGGCCTGTCATTTACTCTGACCAAAAGACTTTAGTGGGAGTGACAATATATGAATTCCAGAGGCTAGGCTTTAAGATGCTTTGCAGCTTCTACCTTCACTCTCTTGGGACTCAACTGCCATGCAAAGAAGCTTGGGTTAGAGCACTGAATGATGATGGACTTTATACAGACAGGTTTCAGCCTTCTAATGTTGTTACCAAGGTGAGGCATCGTAGGCCTTGCATCTCCAACTGACCCAGCACGTGAATGCAGCCACATAAGTGAGCGCAGAACTGTCCAACCAAACTGCAACATCATGAGAAATAAAAAATCGTTGTTGTTTTAAGCTATTATGATTTGAAGTGGTTTTATATGTTCTGTAATATCCACAGCAGCTTTAGTTACAATAGTTAGGACATGGAAGCAACTTAAATCACATTTAACAGACTTAGATAAAAAAAGATGTGGTACATAAAAATCATGAAATATTATATAGTCAAAAAGGGATGAAATGAAGTAATTTTCAACAAAATGGAGAAAATTTTAAAAAGTCATATGCAACAAAGCAAGTCAGAATGATAAAACAAATACTGGACATTCATACAATGGACAATTTGTAAAAATACTTTCAAAATCTACTGGATGTCAAACATCTTGAGTCTCTGAATTAAGAGGGGAAGGGAAAGGGACAAGGGGACACAAGGGATGGAGGTTGTGGGGAAGTAAATCAATAGAAAACATGTTTTTAAAAAGATTTGAAGCAGTTTGTTTAAAGCAAATAACTGAAACCCAGATCTTTGTTGTTGTATGCAACTAAGATTTTAGGGTCACTTATTTTAAACCTCAATATAAACTTGGATTATATTGACTGATACAGCTACCAATATTGTCTAAACAGACCATTTGATTTCTTGAAATGGATTTATTTTGATTAGTGATCATTTGAATTTATTTTTAGCATGTTGTTTTGTGTTATTCATTGTGCTTTCTGTTTTTTTCTTTCCTTCTTTCGGGTTGATGGTTTTTATTTTATTTTATTTTTTTAAAGATGTATTTATTTATGCATACAAGCTGGGGTGTAGGCCAGAGGCATGGGGTGCTGAGAGGATTCGCCAGAGACAGTGGGGACCAGGACAGGCAGATCAACTGAAACACACTGCTGAGGGGAGCAGCAGGCGAGACAGAAGAGGTCTGCTGTGCATGTGGGAGTCTCCCTGGCTGGGTATTGAACTCGCGCTGCAGTGGCTCTGGATAACTTCATAGTGCTGCGCTTAGCCCATTGCGCCACCAGGGAGGCCCTGGGTTGATAGTTTTTAAAAAGTTAATATTCTCATTTTATTTTGTACTACTTTTATTTTCTCATTTACATATTCTCTGTTATAGTTATCCTGGTCCCTTAAAATTGACTAACTTAACGTCTATTTATATGTCTTTATCACCTTCTCAATCATTTTATGTTTATCTTCTGCCCAACTTATTAGTTACTATTGCCTGCACTGAGAAGCCAGCCATCATTCTAATTGCTGTTCCTTTACAGGTTAACTCTCACTTCTCCCTGATTATTTAGACTATTTTCTTTTTGTCTTTGGTGTTTTTCATTATACCAAGATGACTACATTTACTTACCTGGATAAGGATTATTTTGGACTTACTGATATTGAACACTGATATCCATGTTTTTCAACTGTTCTGAAAAATCCTCAGCCACAATCTCTTCAAATGTTAGCTCTTCCACATTCTCTCCATTGTTTCTGATTTAGTCATTTCTGGTTAGTCATTTGGAAGGTCTTGTCAGCCATCCTACATATCTTACATATTTTATATGCAAGTATATCCTACATATTTTATAAACCTTCTGCCCTGACTTTTGGTTAATCTCTTTAGATCTACTTTCCAGTTTGCTAATTTTTTCTTTAGTTATATTTAATCTTCTGTTTAAATAATCTATTAAAATTTCAATTTCAAATATTCAATTTTATATATAAAATTATATATTTTTTGTGAAATTACACATGCTTACATATAAAATTACATGTTAAAATTACATATTAAATATATAAATATACAATTTTATGTAACTTAAAATTATGTATATAATTTCTGAAATATCTCTTATTCTTCCAAATATGCTTGGTTGTGTTAGAGTCTTTTTGTTGCTTGCACAGATTTCCAAGTATCTCTTTTACTCCATAGTTATAATTAACAACATTAGTAATATAGCTGTTTATTTTATGTCCAATAGGTCCACTGTCTGAAGTCTTTATTGGCCTGATCTATTGTCCATGTTTCTGCAAGTTCTCATTCATAATGTCTTGATTTCTTGTGTGTTGTAATGTTTTTGCTATGAGTTATTCACTTTATTTGGAACTTTACGGGAATACTTTATGAAGTCATATTCCTCCATAAAGAATTTGCATTTCTTCTGCTAGTCACCCACACACTATTAACCCAGGGTCATTAAAAAAAAACAACTTTGGTAAGGTATCACGCAGATACCATTTTAAGCATATCATTTAATGAGTTTTAGCACATTGCTTACATATTTACACTATTGTGCAACCACTGCTATGTTCCAGTTTTAAAACTTTTCATAATTCTCCCCAAATACTTTTCTCCATTATACTTATTCAGCATTGCCACCTTTCAAACCCAGACAATTACTGGCCTACTTTCTTCTATAAGTAAGACTTTTCTAGATATTTCATGTAAATGGAACCATTAATAGGTGGTATTTTATATATGGCTTCTTTCACTTAGCATGAGTGTTTTGGAAGTTCTTTCATGTTCCCAGAATCATTTTAAATTCAAGTTTAATCTTGAAATTTATTGGGTCACATATATAGAGTGAGTTCAAACCCAAATCCTGAGTGAAGTCCAGTTTGTAGATTTGTCTCCTGGTGGAAGAATGTCCCTCCCCCACCCCCCGCGACCCCCACCCCAGCCCCAGCCCAAAGCAGCTTTCAAAGAGAAGACTCAGGGTTTTCAGGTATTAGAAGAGACCCTCATTTTGCCCCCAGAATTCCTGTGTTCACTATGTCACTGAAGTTTTTGTGCTTCTGAGTTTTGTGTCAGTTCATCTGCGCATTAAAAATATAACTTTTACATTTTACCCAATACATTCTATGTTTTTATGGGAAGGAAACTTCAGGGTATAGAGGACTGGAAATAGAAATAGAAGGTTGACAAGTGCCTTTTGCAAGAGTCATTTGCTCCTCTGTTTAGATCTCAGATAGGTGGGTTTTTAAGGGACTTTATGCACATTCTGAGCAGAAGGCTACCTGAGCCCTGTTTGCTGCCTCTTCCCATCCTCATTTACCTGCATATTCTAATTGGACATCCCACTCATGTACCCACTTTGTTTACCTGTAGTCTGTTGTCACAGATAATGACTACATATAATGACAATTATGTGAGGTAATTTGTATTAGGATACACTGGGAATCACCAAGGTCTCTGACCACCTTTATACTTGAAGTGGAAAGGTCAAGGTTTAGTGATAAGGAGACTCAGGTTCAGAGAGTGACTTGCTTGGTTTCACAGAGAACCAGAACTTGAGTCCAGACCCACAGACTCTCTGGGACAACACTGGTCTCACCACACCATTCTGCTCCTCATTGGTGAGTAAGGAAAATGGAACTGGAAGGTGTAGCATTGGTGCATTCATTGATTTAAGAAGTAAAGTTTTTGGAGAACTCGTGGATTTTATTTATTTTTCTTATTCTCCATCACCCATTGTTTCATGAGAGTAGTAGCTGAGGAAAACAAAAAATGGTAACCTTTCTGGTTTTAGACAACATGAGTCATTTTGCAGGGAGATTCCTGACTTCTCAGCATGTTAGAGCTGGATGGCTTGACCCTGTCCCTGGAGAAGTTGGAGTGATGAGCCCAGAGTTTCAGTCCTAGCCCATCAACCCCTCTTCAGTGAGTTTCCTGCCCCATTTTTTTTGAAGAGTGGGGAAAGAAGAATGTTATTAATGTCCTTTCTAGAAATTTGAAAAAACAGATAAGCATGGCTTAGAGTAAAATCCTCAGTGACTGAAAATATCATTAGATGCAGGCTCCTGGCCTTCGTGTGATCATTTCTGAGGGTTCTGATGAGTTTCATTTGAGTGCTGCACTGTGTGGAGTTGGCTGAAGCCCATGATAGTGTGTGTTGGCGATGGAGGAGGGAGAGGCAGGCAGGTGTCATTTAGTCACCTGCATTTGAAACTGAGACAAGTCCCAGACAGAGCTGGCAGATTTGCTCCTGGTGCAGTTACCAGGCACTGCCTCTAAATCGCCTCAAACTGTGTCTGCATCATGCCAAAACAATGCCCTGGCGAGTAAAAAAACCAGCCAGGATGGTCATCCGAGTCACGGAGGCAAACAATCACAACAGCAGGAAAAATTACAACCAAAAAACCTGCTGTTCAACTGAGTGTGATAGTTAAAAAAAAATGTAGGGAAAATTTCAGTTTCATTTCTGGTTTTTTTTGGAGGAATTTTTTCAGGGAAAATCAGATTCTTTGTTGCTAAGAAGGATTACTGATAGGTTAAAACACCTAAGGTGATATCCAGACCTCTTTCTTCTTCCTAAAGAACCAGCTCCTTAGGGTTTTATTTGCATGAAGGCAGATTCAAAACACCTGAAATTGTGCACATGTAATTGCATGGAATTTGAGTCCTTCCCTGAAGCTGAAAAAGAAAAAAAACAGGGCCCAGGAACATGATGAAGTATTTTTCAGGTGACAGAGATTTGAAACTGCTGCCCTGGGAACTTACTGGAGACTCCTGCAGCCTTTGAGCCCATTCTACCAAGGAGTGCTGAATCAGCACTTTTAACCTGAACTTAATATTAATAACAAATGCACAAATGAACTTTAGTGCAGCAATAAAAATCACAGTGAATAATTTCAGTTGTTGCCAAATCACAAGACCTGATCTTTTTTTAAAAAATATATATTTTTATTGTTATTTATGTCTTTTACATGTTGTATTCCCCTTGGGTAGCCCACCACCAATTCACCCGTGATCCATCTCCATGGTCCCTTGTGTTCTTTTCTATTCCATTTTGTGCCCTTACCCTCCCCC
>PVIJ01009879.1:24698-64019 GCA_004024925.1 Scalopus aquaticus | reverse complement strand
GAGGGGTGATGGGGAATAAAGGGGAGGAGTGGATGGGGGATAAAGGGAAGGGGTTATGTGGGTTAGAGAGGGGTGATGGGGACTAAAGTGAAGGGGTGATGAGGAATAAAGGGGGCAGTGTCCAAAATAGATGAATAGATCAAAAAGTTGTATATTTACATAATGGAACATTACTCTGTGATCAAAAAAGACAAACTCATACCAATTGAGGCAACATGGGTGGAGCTAAAGGGATTATGTCAGCCAAAATAAGTCAGGTGGAAAAAGATAAGTATCAGAGGATCTCACTCATTTGTGGAATATGGAGAAACCAAACAAAAGAGCAAGAAAAAGTCAAAACTAGCAAGCTGACCATAGAACTGAGGCAGATAGCAGGGGACAGGGAGGGAG
This sequence comes from Scalopus aquaticus, assembly GCA_004024925.1. Taxonomy (NCBI): domain Eukaryota; kingdom Metazoa; phylum Chordata; class Mammalia; order Eulipotyphla; family Talpidae; genus Scalopus; species Scalopus aquaticus. Next base: position 63,629 of record PVIJ01009879.1, on the reverse strand, counting down.
GGGGTCAAAATAGGGGAGGGGGAGAGCGCAAGGGGGTATGGTGATGGGTGATATGGTAGTGGCAGCACTATGGGGACTACAACGATGTAAGAAAAAGTTAATTAATAAAAAAAGGGAAAAGGGGAGGGATGGATGGGTAATAAAGGGAAGGGGTAACAGGGAACAAAGGGGAATGGTGATGTGGGAATATAGAGGAGGGTGAAGGGAATAAGGGGGGCAATGGGGAATAAAAGGGAGGGGTGATGGGGATTTACGTGGAATGGTGAGGAGGGTTGAGGAGGAATGAAGGGAAGGTAGATGCGATCAGGGGGTGGAGAGAAATGGAATAATGGGGAGCAGCGAGGTGGACTAAAGGGGAGGGGATAATGTGCAATAAAGGGGACCAGGTGATGTGAATAGAGTGGGTTGTGGGGAATAAGGGAAATGGATAATGTGGAATAAAGAGAATAAAATGGAGGAAAATGGGAGATCTGTAATTTAAAAAAGAGAACAGAAGGGTTAAATTAGACTAAAGGGCTTGTAGAGGATGAAAGAGAAGTAAGCACAAGGAATGAAGCTAAAGAGGAGGGCTTCTAAGCAGGAGAGTAGAGGGAGAGATTGCAGGAGTTTCTAACTGAGAAATCTTTTGTGGCTTGGTGAAACATGGAAAGTTAAACATCTGGATTAAAATTCAGACAGGGCTTCTGACTGTCATTCCAGGACTTTATGGGTTCAAAATAGTAAAATTTGTCACAGGAACAGTTTACCTGTGCTTTTTACCACTTGGTTTAAAAACCAATGAACCCTGTAACTGGAAAGTAGATTGTTTCAAAATATTCCCTTCATTTTCCAACCTTACCTGAAACCAATTATCTCCTGATCTTACTGCTTCCGTTACATTCCGTTATGTTTCTCCCCAGTGCTGACGTGTTGGTTGAAACTGAGAATGGTAAGTGGATGTGGGTGTTATCCTCACTCTTCCCCATGCTATGAGGACCAGTTCAGCAGCTTCCTTGACATTCCAAGTCCTGTCTTCAGCCTCAGTGACCGCAATCTCTGTAGGGGAAGAACCATCCCATACACCCTGGCCTCAATACCATGTCTGCACTATTGTGTCTCATTTTTGGGTCCCTCCAAACATCTGATTTCTCCCAGTCTCATAATGACCATCATGAGAGAAAGGAGTAAAACTCCAAATATTGCTACATCTATAGTCAAAATTTCTAGCCTCTGCTGGCCCTTCAGGCCATTCAATCGCCCTATGCAATGACCCAGGTCATCTTTCTCTAATCTCATTGTGTAAACACCACATCTTCTTGATCCACTCATATGTTTTGGGGCATTTAGTTTGATTCCATATCTTGGCTGTTATAAATAGTGCTCCTATAAACATAGGACTGCAGGTTTCCTTTTGAATTGGTGTCTTGTAGTCTTTGGGTACATTCCTAGGATTGGAATCGCGGGGTCATATGGCAGATCCATTTCCAGTGTTTTGAGGAACCTCCAAGAGCTTTCCATCATGGCTGGACCAGTTTACATTCCCACCTGCAGTGTACCACATCTTCTTAATCCACTCATATGTCCTCTCTCTATGAAACATCTATTGGTTATGTTTAGCTGAAAGTCTTGATTAATACATAAAGTTCTTTGTAGATCCTTTATTTTTCAATTTAGTTTTGGGATCTTCACCACTTATTCTTTACTAAGATATTGTCAACACAAAAGAATGATGTTGGTGTGTTCAAACCAAGTTTTTTTTTTCCTTCCCCACATCTTTTTATCATCATATGATTATTCCAAGTACATTCAGGGTGTAACATTATCCCCTATGTCTGGGGGTGAGAAAGTACAGTCCAGTAACAAGAAGAACAAGAGTTATCAGTCCCCTAGGCCTGACCTGCATGGAATTGTAGGTGAACACAGTGTTTGCATCTGCATGGAAAGATATACCATGTGCGACGTGCCATCTGACACCAGAGGTTTGAGGCAGACAAGACTCAGCAGGGGTGGCACATGGATCTCAGCTTTAGGCTGAGTGGCCCTTGCAACAGTCTTTGCCCAATATGCCAACATCCTGAGTTGAAGTTATCACTTGAACTATGTTTATCTCTGGTTCTCCCTCATTCATCTTGCAACTTTTCTGAACGTTTGCTCTCTTGGTTGCCATTTTGCATGTCCTTGGAGATGATTGCAATCTGGGCTCTCATGGCATTTCCAGAATATCCTTGTTACTTTCACAGTCAGCGTGTTTATGGAGCCTCTGATAAACTTCTATTTTCTGTCTATTGATACTCAAATTAAACTGTTGGCACCAGTTCCGCAAAGTGTCCTGATACCCTTTCTTAACTGGAGGCAATATGACCAGCAAGGGAAGGATTGTGGGAGCTTTAGTTTTTCCCTGTGTTTGACTTCTGTAGTTGAAGAAACACTTGGTTCCACTAAATGGTTGTCAATAAATTCCTCCTCAACTGGCAGCAATGTGAGAATCACATTCTCATCTAATTCTTCCTCAAATATTTTTTCTTACTACTTTTGTAATTTGAACATGCCATTTCGAAGAATGCTCAGTGAAGACCAAAGCTTGCAACTTTAAGGATATCTGCAGTTCAGTCTTTTCAACCTGAGGGATTCTGGCTTGATTTCTTGTTTTATAAACAGATGTCTCCTTTTACTTCCTGTTTCCCAGAAGTCGTGTTTTCCTTCCTACTCTTTCTCTCCCTCATTAGCTGTCTTGTAGCACTTTTTATTAAGTTAAAGTAATGCCTCTCTATTGCTAACTTACTCAGAATATTTATGAAGGATGAAGTTGGCTTTTGTCAAATGCTTTTTGTGGCGAATTGATATGATCATATGATTTTTGTTTTAGCCAGTTGATACGATAGATTGCAGTTTTTGACTTATGAATAATTAACGAGTTTCTACACCTGGAATAAATTCCACTTAGATATGATATATACTTACACAATACATTGATGCTGCATTGGAGGCAGAGGCTATAACAGCAATACAGCACATGAAAGAGAAAACACAGGTTAAGACAATGAGTACCCAAATCAGTGACTAATTTTTCTACCAAGAGCCCCGTGATACAAACCATTGATTTATTAAGTCCCTTAGGCTGGGGTTGGATTTTTCAGGGCATTCATTTGTATCCTCATGTGATTTAATAAAGATAATACATTAGCAGACTCATCAGGTATAAACACAGAACATTCTGTTTAGAAAAACAACATAGGTCCCTCCTTGAGAGAAAGTAACAAAGTCCAAAACTATTCCATTTTGAAGGACAGCTTTTCTTTTTTTTTAAAAGATTTATTTATTTATACATACAAGCTGGGGTACAGGCCAGAGGCATGGGGCAGCGAGAGGGTTCACCAGAGACAGAGTGGGGAGCAGAACAGGCAGATCAGAAATGCACTGCTGAGGGGAGCAGAGGGCCAGGCAGGAGAGGTCTGCCGCACCATGTGGGACTCTCCCCGGCTGTGTGTCCAACTTGCATCGTGCGCAGCCGACAGCTCCACAGCGCAGCGCTCAACCACTGCGCCACCAGGGAGGCCCCAGCTTTTCTTATCAGAGTTATTTCAGTGTTCAATAAGGACAGGCTTTGTTGGTTATCATTTACGGCCTGTAGGGTAATGTTAGTAAGGACTTCTCGTGTGTATAGAATGTGCCCACTCGTCTTTGGAGAGGGGGGTTGGCAACTTTAGCAATTTGACTTGGCTATACATTCCATACATGTTGTCTGGAGGGAGGCAGCACTACCAGGTGTGAGGAGATGGACTGGGTGGGATATGCCCGACCAGGACCTCCATCTTTCCCCCTCTTTCAATGGTGCATCTTTCATTCCAGGCACAGTGAACTTCAACAGGTTTAGTTTTCAGCAGGATAGTTTAGTTTTCAGCAGGTTTAGTTTTCAGCAGGAATCCTGCTGAGTAGTTTCCCCTCACCCAGGTGTACAAATTATCTTAGCCATCCTGGTGAGATGTCACCTGCAAATTTCAGTGGATGACAGACTTCCTGTGTCTTATGGGGCTTGGTGTTCTCAGTAGCATAGCATGTTGATCCATGGTGAGAACTGGGACCATGGCAGTTTCATATCTTTATGGTACTAGGTGCCTCAGCAGGGGTTCCCTGGTCTGCCATGTGGGGGCAACAGGCCCTACTGGTTGATTATGAAAATGGGTTAAAACCTGGGATGTTATTTTAGTCCATTGGGTCAAGGTGATTTTACCTGACAGTAATTTAACCTCTTACTTAATATTTCATTTTTCCTTTCTATTTGTCCTCCTGCTTGCAGTTATAGGGGAAATGGAACTTGCATTCAATGTCAAGTTCATTGACCCAGTCATGCATATCATGACTTTTGATCACTGTCTAGTTGATGTGGGTATCTGTACATGGTACTCAATTTCTTTAATTTTCTAATCGTGGCAGCTTGCTCTTTTGGGTCACAGGAAAACTTGGGTTAGGTCAGTATAATGTCCACACAAGCTAGAGCACATTTGAATCTTCACTTGGAAGTAGGGAGCCAATATAATCCATTTGTCAGCTTTTTTACTTGTTGGAAACTCCTGTGGATGACCTCAAACCTCTTTGTCAGTTGCCTTGGGTGTTCTTTAAAAACTTACAAGTCATGCTTTTACCATATTAACTAAGTCAGTGTATTTTAAGGGCAATCTGGCATCCTTGGCAATGTGTCATCCCATCTGGGCATTATGGTGGCTGCTTTTACTGTGCACCCAATCTGCTATAGTTACTGAGGGCCAGTTGTTAGGTCTTATACCTGAGCTAATAGACTTCCTGATTATCAGGAGGTTTCAGAGCCTTAGGAGTTGGGATACAGAAGACAGTGAGGATTGCCTCAGACTCTCGCAGGGAAGCACCCATGTCTCTCGACACACCTTGGCTCCACAAGCCCCATCACCTCCTGGGGTCACCCATCCCTTGTTTTTTCATTGTCTAAATAATGAGGGTTACCATTTTAGAACTACAGTGACAATACCTGATGGGGTTATCTGAATATTAAAATTTAAAATAAATAAATAAATAAATAAATTTTACAAAAAGTTCAACAGCCAGGAATCATGAGTCATCACCAGCAAAACCAATCTGAGTTCATTCAACCCATTGGTTCTGTGGTTCCTCTGTCCTGAGAGGCTCTAGTTTAAAGAGTAGTATGTACACTGCAAAGAGTGGCTTCTCTCTGGGGCTATATGGGCTTTCGCCCCCTTCCAGAGCTGCAACCCAAATCCTAGGAGGACTCTTCTCTTTAGTCATCTCTGCCACATTGTCCAACCCACACTTTTCAAAGTCACAGGCACATCTGACCCAAATGGTGCCCTGGCAGAGTTTTCATCTGCTTCACTGTTGGTTGTCTTATAGGTGGCTTGCTGTTCTGATCCCTCGCCCCGCACGTGTCCCTTCTTTACCAGGCTGTATAAGGGATGGAGGCACTGTTCCAGGTGAGGGATTAAAGTCCTCCCCAAAGCACAAAACAGGTACTAAGATTTGGTATCTCTTTCATGTTCTTAGAGGTTGCATAGGTTTGAATTTTATCCATCACAACTTCTGGGACAGCACATATGCCTCCCTAAAATATTACGGTGCTGTTCGGACCTTCAATTGTCTGCAGGTTTATAGCTGATCTTTTCCTTTGCAAATGTTCCAGCAAAACCTGTGTATGCAGTAGCAGAGGCAAGTCTGCACGTGTTGATATTGTATCATCAATATAATGGACTTATTTTACTTATGTGGGGAAGAACAGGGACAGATCTCGGGTTCCCATTCTATGACATATTGAGCACTGCGCGGGTAGCCTTGGGCAAGAATTTGAGAGGTCCATCATTGTTCCTCCCTATGAAGACAAACTGATCTGATCAGAAACCAGTACTTGCCAGAGTCTTTCTATAAATCTACAGCATGAAGCACAGGAAATTATTTTGCTAAAACACGGAATCGTTTTCTAGTGAGATTACTCAAAAGGTGAAGAAAAACATTTCATAATTTTTTATTAAGAACAGGCCAATAATCTAAGAAAAATTTATCCTTTTAGAAGATGAAAGAAAATTAGGTTTCAGTTTTACATAAGTAGATTTTGATATTAAAGCTTATTTTTAAGCCAATTAAATAGGCCTTTTTATAAATTAATTTTGATAATGCCCTTTGGAGGTAGAAAAACTTCGCTTATACATAAAATAAATACATAACCATACAAACAGCCAGAGACCCCATTAACTTTCACAGTGCTCTGTAATTTAAAAACTCCTTCCCCTTTATTATCCTTCAGTCTCTGGGCAGTGCTTTGGTTATCTCCTACGGTGTTTACATTTTAAAGACATGATAAGTTTTACAAATTCAAGGGACAGGCAAAAGATGCAAATTTTCGCTTAGGAGTTTTTGGGTATATTTCACTATTTTTAGAAGTCTAGGGTAATTGCTATTTAAAATTTGCCTTTGTGGGTCTCCCTGGTGGCACAATGGGTTAAATCTCCACCTATGAAGCTATCACAGCCACTGCAGCATGAGTTCGATCCCTGGCCAGGGAGCTTCCCACATGGCGCAGCAGGCCTCTCCTGTCTCGCCCGCTGCTCCCCTCAGCAGTGTACTTCAGTCTATCTGTCTGTTCTGCTCCCCACTTTGTCTCTGGCGAATCCTCTCACCACCCCACACCTCTGGCCTATGCCCCAGTTCTTGTATGCATAAATAAATAAATCTTTTTTTAAAAATAAAATGAAATTTGCCTTTGTATTCAGCATCAGACATCCGCACTCCATTCATATCCTTGTCAATCACAACATCCCTCGCTTCATTCTCCCTCTTTCCTGAAGATTTGAACTCTTAGCATCTTAGTCAGGCTGTCACGAGAGCTTGGATATTAATCCTAGCTTTCCGAACTTTGCAAAATGTCAGTTTAATGTCCCCAATTTATTATTCTGTTCTACTTTGCCTGCTAGCTTCAAAGCTAGCTGAGTGGAAGACAATTCTCCATCCTTTAACCTCAGCTCTCTCCTAACTTCCTGTCTTGTTTCAACCTCGAGTTGAGCATTGATGGCACTGATGGTCAGCCAACCTGCCTACGGGAGAGGTCAGCCCATCACAGCAACCAATTGTTTGGTTTTTTTTCACAGCAGTGTAAAATTTGCTGTTCCTCAGCCGGTACATTAACACTTTGTGGTCCGCTCACGTATTAGTACGTGTTTTTGTCACCAGTATCAGGTGGCCACTCATGTATTAATACGTGTTCATCTAGTCTCCGGTTTTTCATGCCACGGTGGATTTATTTGGAACTATTAGGAGCTATTTCTTTGATCGTACTCAGTCTAGAAGCTTTACACATTGTTTTGGTGAAAGTGTAAGGTGTTTTATGAGAGATATTACAGTTTTTTTTAATATCCAATAATTCAGGAGTTGCGTGTGTTTTATTGAATACTTATACCACTCATGCGGTGACACAGAAAATGGCTGGCCCCAAGGGCTGGTAAATTTAAAGGGCACCGGCACACAAAGTGTTAAAGCCACTGCTGATTTCTGGACAACCCCGTACACAGGACTCCATTAGCATCTGATCTCTGGGTCATGCCTCCCGCGTAGGTATTCCACATGAACTTCCCCTGTGGAGCCCTCTTTCCCAAGTCTCACTTCTCTGCTTTCCTGTCTGGATCCTCAAATGCTGAGTAACAACCTCAGGGGCTTCCCTGTACATGAAGGACAGGAGAAACCAAAGAAAGAGGCAGAGCACACCAAATTGGTAGGTTTTTTAATGAGCAAGAGCTTACTAGTTTTATCTTACTAGTCTTATCAGACCAATCTTGTGTGATCATATGGGTAGTTTTCTGTACCCTGCTGCCAAATCTCAAAAGTTGATATAGAAGCCTTAACTGGGGTCAGTCATATATACCATCCACATGGTCTCCTTGGAAATTTAGAATAGTAGACCAGTCATCAAAGGGAATTCAATGTTTCTTTAAGAAATTTGGTAGTTTTCTCCTTACTATAATCCATGACACTTTCTAGGAAAGAAATGGTCCATGAATTACTCATCGTTTTCTGGAAAATAGTTCATTTTTGTTATGTTGCAACCTCAACTCTGATGGTATCAGAAAAACACCATATGTTTGTATGTTATACAGACTATATAGGATGAGAATGGTATTTGTGATTTTTTTAATATTCTGATCTAAAGTGTGGTTTTCATCATCACTTACTGTCAGAGAAATGCAAATCAGGAGCACAATGAGATACAATTTCACACCCATGAGAATGGCCCATATCAAAAGGACCAGAAACAGTAAGTGCTGGTGAGGATGTGGAGACAAAGGAACCCTCATATATTGTTGGTGGGAATGTAAGCTAGTCCAACCCCATGGAAAGTCTGGAGTCAAAAGACTGCGAGTGAATTTGCCATATGATCCAGCAATTTCATCCTACATACCTACCCAAAGAACACAAAAACACTAATTCAAAAGGAAACCTGCACTCTCATGTTCACTGCAGAACTATTTACAATATTTACAATAGCCAAAATATGGAAACAACCTAAATGCCCAAAAATAGATCAATTGAATATTAATATATGAAATATATATAATAAAATACCATTCAGCAATCATAAAGAAATAAACTAATGCCATTTGCAGCAACCTGGATGAAATTGCAAGCAATAATGTTAAATGAATTAAGTCAGAAGGAGAAAGAAAAATACCAGATGGTGTCACTAATAAGTGGAATATAGAGAAACCAAACTAAGAACCCGAGAAAGACAAACTTAAAAGCTAACCCTTGAAAACTGACAATAGAACTAAAACATTCAAAGGGGGGGGGGAGCAGGGGAGGAGTAGGAACAAAGTGGGAAGGAAACACAATGGACTGTGATGTTGGATTGTGGGTAATTTAGTGGCAGTTACCCTACAGTGGTGATACCTGATGCAGAGAATCCTAACGTTACCACAATTAAAAGAATAAATGATTATTTTTTAAAAAGTGTGATTTTAGGTTGAGGATCTGCTAAATGATTTGTCATGAAAAGGTGCTGGATTTTGTCAAATGCTTTTCTTTATCAATTGAGATGGTCTTTTTTTCTCCCTTTGTTTTATGTATCTGGTGCGTTACATGGACTCTTTCTCACATGTCAAACAATACCTACAAATCCCATTTGGTCACGGTGTACAATACCTTTAACCTGTTACCTATTTGATTTGCTAGCATTTCATTGAGGAGTTTTGCATCTATATTCATAGGAGATTTTGGTGTGTAGTTTTATTGTGATTTCTTTGTCTGGATTTGGCATCAGGCTAATATTAACCACAAAGAATAAGTTAGGAAATATGCTTTGTTTTCTTTTTTTTCTTAAAAATTTGTGAAGGCTTGGTACTAGTTCTTTTTAAAATGTTTGGTAGAATTCATCAATGAGGTGTGAACTCTATAGGTCAGACTGACAGGGAAACTAGGACTCTTCAGCACCAGTTAAAGTTGCAGATCACAGGTACAACATTTTCTTCAGAGAAATCTCAGTTCCGTTCTTATGGCTTTTCAATAGACTCAATCAGCCCCACTCATATTTAGGAAAATCTGCTTTAGTTTAAGTAAATTGATTAAGTTACTTATCACATCATCAAATTACATTCACATCAACATCCAGGTTAGTGTCTGATTGCATAATTGGGAACTAACGCTTGGCTAAGTGGACACAGAACTATATCACAACGTCATTAAATTGCGTGCTTTTAAATGTTTGTTGCTGAACATGGATGGAGCTAGAAGGGATCATGCTCAGTGAAGTAAACCAGAAAGAAAGAGAAAAATATCGAATGGTTTCACTTATAACAGGAATATAGGAGAATCAAATAAGAAAGAGACATTCAGCAAGGGAGGGGGAGGGAAAGGGCTCAAAATGGGGGAGAAAAGAGCACACGGGACTATGGTGATGGTTCACGGGTGAATCGGTGGTGGGTAATCTATGGGGAATACACAATAATGTAAAAGATATAAATAAAAATTCAGAAAATGAAAATTAAAAAATGTTTGTTGCTGAAATAAATGAAATTGATTTTTATGTCTTAACTTGCTAAATTTGTTTCTTAATTCTAATAGTTTGACCATAAATTCCCTAGGCTTAATAGGTATACAATCTTGTCAGCAAATGATGAAAACTTTATTTAAAACTTTCTAATTCTTATGGCTTTAATTTCTTTTTCTTATTTTATTGCACTGGTTTGGACCTGTAGCACAAAATTGATTAAAAGTGACTGTATAAGTCACCATGTTTTTTTTAATCTGTAGTCTTGGTAAAATATTTAATCTTAACTATTGAATGTGATGCTTGCCAAAGACTTTTTGGAATGTATTTTCTCAGAATGAGGAAGTTCCCTTTTATTCCTACTCTGATATGAGCTTTTATCATGAACAAGTTCTAATATGGCCAAATGCCATTTCTGCTTCCATTAATGTGGTACTGTTACTCTGTCTTTAACTTCGGTAATATGACGAATTACAGGGAATGATTTTTGAATGATAAACTACCCTTGGATATCCAGAATGAATATCAGCTGATATTCATTGTTTTGATATTCTATTGTTTTATTTATTGCTAGATTTGAAATGTTAAATTTTTAGTAAGTTTTTTGCATCTATATTCATGAGAAAGATTTGTTTATAATTTTTCTTTCTTCAATATCCTTGTCAGATCATAGAATCAAAGTTATTCAGGATTTTTTTAAAGAGTTGGGATGTCTTTCTTCTTGTATAACTCTGTGTATGAATTTTGTAAGATTAATGTTACCTCTTTCTAAAATGTTGGGTCTGGGGCTTACTTATGGGAAGGTTTTAAATAATGCTATAAATTTCTTTATAGATAATAGACTATTCATATTGTGTATGCATTATTCCCAGCTTTGGTAATCATACTTTTAATGCAATTTGCCTTTTCCCCCTATGTTTTAAATTTCTTTGCATACATTTGTTCATAATAACCTCATTAGTTTTAAATACCTTTAGGATATCTTGTGATGTCCCTTTTTATTTCTGATATTAGTAATTTCTGCTTTCTCTTTTTCTTGATCAATCTTATCAGCTACTAATCAACGTTATTCAGCTTTTCAAAGAACAAATTCTGTTCCTTTTAATTTTCTCTGTTCTATATTTATTGTTTATTAAATTTATTTATAAACTGATTTTTGTTATTTTCTTCCTTATGATATTTAATGTTAATCTTTGCTATTATTTTTCCAACTTCTTGAAATGCAGGCTTAGAAACTGATTTTCAGTCTTTAATATAGGAAATAAATATATATCATTAATATCGGCCAACACTGCATACCTTCAATTTGGATATATTTTGAAATATTTTCTACAGTCATTTGTGATTTCATCTTTGACTCATTGATTATTTAATCATACATTATATGATACATTCTATTTCTTGTTTTGTTGTTGGTTTTCAGGTTGCTTCCTCTGAAACCATGAAGATGGTGTGAACGACTGCAATCTTTTTAAACTTGTTGAGGCTTTCTATGTTGCCAAACATGATAAATATTGTTAAATGCTTCCTATATACATTAAAAGAAAATGAATACTGTCATTTTTTAAATTTTTGTGTTCTGTGCAACCATGAGGTCATGTTGTTTCATTATGTTGATCATACTTTCCTTGTCCCTGCTCATATATGTGTGTATGTTTGTGTTTTGTTTCTTTTGGGGGTGCAGGAATGCTAATCCATCCCACCAGGAAAAAGTTCCTTCATTCCTTGTAATCAAATAACCATTTACACATTGTAAATAACCATTTACACAGATATATCTCCAGCCCACACCTTTCACCTGAATCCAGGCTCATATATTTAAATGTCTACTGAGTATCTTCATATTTCTTAAATACTTCACATTCATATTAAAACTAAAATCATCATTACATCATAATGTAAAAATACATTATTGTACGACTCCATATTTGATGCCCATAGCACATGCAGAAAATAAATCCTTAGACTCTATCATTTCGACACCTCTCTAATATATCTTCTTTCCATCCCCACTGATACTGCTCCATTATCTCTTGTTTGAACCCTTTCAGGAAGTTTTAATCGTCTTTCTGGACCCCAGGAAAAGTCTTGCTCTCTCTAACTTTCCCTCCATGTGACTGCCAGAGTTATCCATATAAACATAATTCTGACTTATTGCTCCTGTGCTTGAAGTTCTTCAATTGTACCTTAATTACCTACAAGATACATTTCAAACACTAAGTATTTGCAATAATGTTCTTTTCCCCCTAGAAAGCCATTTTTATAGTCCATCTCATTCTTTCATGCACTTCAAAAAAGATCTTGCATTTTTACAAGAATTAGGTAAAGCCCAATTTTCCCCCACCCTCCTTTAGAATGAAATACTTCTGCCATTGTTCCTTTACTTAACAATAGTCTTCTATCACAAAACCTCTGAAACTTTATTTCACTTCATTTTACATGTCTATGATACCCACATACCACAAGACTCTGAACTATTCAATATAAACAACTTTGGCTGGTTCATCTTTGCATAATTCAGTATTGTACTTGCTTGTTGCTGGGCACATAATAAACACTGGTTGCATAAATGAAATTTTAAAAAACTGCATACAAATTGCTCTATTTTTTACTCCTTTAATGTTAAGAAATCTTATGAATGTTAGCAATCTTAATCTACTAACCTGGTTATCTCCTACATTTGATCAGCAACAACCTTATTCTGTGAATGGCTCTGCTGTCTGTGAAGTTCTGACTGCTGCAGGCTATGTCTGGTATTTCAGTTAATCAATTAAGCTACCATAGGGATAAGTGAGAGGATAAGTGATTTAGACAGAATCTTTAATGTGACATCTCTCATGAGAACCTGTTCTTCATTTTGCCACGTAGCAGAGCAGAGTAATATCAGCCGTGTAGGGTGATTGTGAGAATAACTGTCTTTTGAAGTCCCACAGGTTAAACTCATTGTTTTCCTAAAACCCATCCCCTTTTTCCATACTCTGTCACAGTGAATGGTATCATCATCAATGTAGTTGCAAAATAAAACACCTTAAAGTCATTTTTAAGCTGTTTTCTTTCCTTTACCCTATAGTGTGTAATCCAGCACTAAGCCTTATTGAACCTACCTTTAAAATGGATCCCCAGTCTATGCATTTCTTTCTTCATTGCCACCACCCTAGTCGAAAACACCACCCAGTTCTAGCCTATGTAATTACTTATCATAATATTTATTGTACATTTAATTCATTCTGCTCTTTCACCAAGACTGAGCTCCCTGAGAGCAACATGTATTCTGATATTCTACCCCACCAAGAACATGTTACCATCAGATATGAAAGCGGGTAGTAAGGATTACTACATTACTTTCCCCTACCTATACCCATTGCATTTTAACAATGACCTTCCAAAGATAAGTTTCCCAAATAATAGTCTGTGGAACTCTACTCAGATATGGCAGGTTAAATAACTAGGGAAACTACCTCCTTGGATAACTATAGTACCCATTTACTATATTGAAGTTTTCAAAACATATTGCAACAAAGCATACACTTTTAACAAGTATTTGACCAGAGAACCCATCCTAGTGTGCAGTGTATTTTAGAAGTCTATAAAATGACTTATAAACTACCAGCTTTAGATACTGTCTGATATAAGACGATTATAAAGGACAGGATGGATTTGGGTTAGCCCTGACATTACCCTGAAATTCTGACATGTCTCAAATGACCGCAACCACCTCTTCATCGCTTGGCATGACCACACCACCCGAGTATCAACCTGTTAATCTCACTTTTGGTCTGTCTAGTGTTTCATCTCAGAGTATTTGAGTACTTTGGTGACTTTACATGACAATATATCTATTGGGAATACCAGGTGATCCATCTTATTTCTTTTCCCCATAAAATGAAGTTCTTTTTAAATTATCAGTCCCACGGTAGCTCATTAGTTCTGTTTTGGTTATTTTTCCCTAGACAGAATGAAAAACTTTTTGAGTTGTGTTGCATAATTGCCATTCTTCAAACTTGGCGTGAATAATCCACAGGGAAGCGCGTTCCTTATCATCATAAGAGGGTTCTTGTTCATGTGTGTGCCCAAGCGCACGCGCGCGCGCATGTATGTAAGACAGGGAACTAGAGATACTGATTTTTTAGTTTCTGTGAAAATCACAATAGTTCAACATCTTGGGAGTTTCCCTGGTTCATGGAAAACCTGTGTCTCTGTATGGTCATTCTTTCATGTCACCTTACCTCTGATCCAAGACTATGCATATATTGCTCACTGTTTTATACTCTTCAATTTTATTACTGTCCTCTACACCCCCTAAGGAGACTACTGACATCATATTTGCCTTCGCAGCAAAGCTGTCCTTGGCAACTTTACCAACTTTTTGTTACACTCTCTTCTCAAGAAATCAATGCTCCACTCATTTATAAGACAAATTTCTGTCCTGAAAATCCCTTCTCTCTAGATCCTGAGGGATCTTGCTGCTTCTATATTTTTCACCTATTCGTGTATCCATTCACAAAGTGTGGAAAGAGTATCAGTAGTATGGTCCTGGCACTGTCCAAGGTACTGGGGCTTGCAATTGAGAATTAAATAGTAGCATTCCATTCCCTCATGGAGCTCATTCAACTCAGTTCTTGAATGTCTTCTCTACTCTCCTTTCCCCATAGGCTGTCAAAAACACACGTGAGGTGGAGAGTGAGTAAAAAATTAGCACATATGGAAGGGAAAAATTGTAACCCTGAAATTAAAAATAAAAAATAAACTTCTCCACAGCAATAAATATGTGTATATATACATATACATAACAAAAGTACACATGAAATTCCCATATAAACAGAAACAGTTGCTCTCTGTGACCATCTAGTCACCCATCTTATGCTATACTATTCTTTCCCCCACAGTTTGTAAAATGGCTTTTCTAAAGCACAGATTTGACTAGATCTCACCCTAGCTGAGAAACATCTGACTATTTCCCACCACCACCAAGCTCAAGCCCCAACTTTATAGTAAGGCATACGAGATCCTTCACAATATGTCTCCAGTCTGCTCTCTAAGTTTAATTTTCCCCAACTTTCCATTACAAAACCTGTGCTCAAATCTGTAATTAAAGTGAGGTGCCAAGGATATGAACCTGAGAATGGGAACTTCCTTAAATTTGTGCACCCTAGGTGCTTAACTCGGCTTAGCCTAGTCCCAACCTTGTGTAAGAGCCATAACACATGACAGGTCCTGTGCCTCCAAACACACAACGGATGTGCCTTTACATTTCTCTACCTTTGTAAAGTTTTCTTTGTTGACAACAGACCCTCGTCCCTCGTAATTAGACGATGTACAATTTTAATTTTTATTTGAGTCACATCTAATTAGAGTTTATGTCTCAACAGTTGTTCACTGTAGTCTCCAACAAAGAGGAAAAGGAAGACTGACATGAGTCCAGCTCAATGACCTTTTTCCTCCATGGAATCCTCCCTGACTCTTTGTTCCCCTGCAAATTCAATTGCTCCTGCCTTTGTGCTCATATAAGACTCATACAACTCTGTTATAGTATTATCATATTGTAAGATATTTATATTAAGTATCCCCCTTCAACTATATATGCATATATACACACACACACACATACATACACACATGTAAGTTTTTTATGTTTTTATTGCTGGAACAGTTTTAGAGTTACAGAATGATTGCAAAGCTAGTACAGGAAGTTCTCTTACTGTATATCCAGTTTCCCCTACTATTAATATCTTACATTAGTATGGTACATTTTTCATAATTAATGAACTATACTGATAAATTATTATTAAAGTCTGTATTTTATTCATACTTTCTCAGTTTTTCCCTCTTGTCCTTTTTTCTGTCTCATAATATTCCACCCAAGACACAACATCACATTCAGTTGTCATGTCTCTTTGGGTTCCCCAGATTGTGATAGTTTTCTAGACTTCCCTTTGTTTTTGGTGTTTTTGACAGTTTTAAGGTAAACTAGTGAGGTAATTTGCACAATGGATATCAGTTTTGTTCTCCGACCTTTCCCTCATGACTAGACTGGAGTAATGTGCTTTGGGGAGCCAAAACTATAAGGCAACTATAAGGTGTCATTATTATCACATTCTATCAAAGGCACACTGTCAAGTTGCTAATCATAATCATCTGCCTTGAAATAATGTTTGTCAGATATCGCCACTGTGAACTTCCCTCTTTCCCCTGCCCTTTCCTGGCTTCCCTTTTTTGAATAAAGTCACTGTGTGCAGCCCATACTTAAGGAGCAGGGAGGCATGCTTCATCTCCTTAAGGGTGGACCATCTGTTTAAAATATTTAGCATATTTTTGTACCTGAGATTTTTTTTTAAAGATTTATTTATTTATACATACAAATTGGGGCACAGGCCAGAGGTGTGGGGCGGCGAGAGGGTTCACCAGAGACAGAGTGGGGAGCAGAACAGGCAGATCAGAAATACACTGCTGAGGGGAGCAGTGGGCGAGGCATGAGAGGTCTGCCGCACCATGTGGGACTCTCCCTGGCTGGGCGTCGAACTCGCATCATGCGCTGCTGACAGCTCCACAGTGCAGCGCTCAACCGCTGCGCCACCAGGGAGGCCCTGTACCTGAGATTAATCTATTCCCATTTATCTATTATTAAGCAATTTATTTATACTAGCCTGGGCTCATGGATATTTATTTTATAGCTTTGGGTTACAATTTTATACTGTTTTATTAATTTTATTGCTCAAACGGTTCTTCTTTTGATCATCGAGAGTTCTTTCAGTTGGCTCCTGGATTCTTTTCGCATAGTTCCATTATATATTCTAGAAATTTTAATTATAAAGATTGTGTAACTCCTGTTCTGGTACTAGAATTATCCATTTCTTCAAGGATGCCTGGTTCTTTTTATTGGAGGGTGGTATGATTGTAGAAAGCAAGTTCTGTGCTTGCTGATTGTGTCATTGTTTTTAGGGTTTCTCAGCTGACAGCAAGGAGATATAAATGAGTATAGTTAACCAATGTGTTTGCTTATATTTATTATTGAGATATAATTAACAAATGACATTGTGTAAGTTAAAGGTGTACAAGGTGTTGATTTGATGCATGTATATATTGCAATATGATAACCACTGTAGAATTAGATGTCACCTGCATTATATCATATGGTTATCATTCCTTTTTTGAGTGAGAACATTTAAGATATAGTCTCTTAGCAACTTTCAACTGTAACACAGCTTTGTTAACTATAATCACAATACTATGCATTAGATCCCCAGAACTTCCTGATCTTACAACTTCAAGGTTGTACACTTCAAGCTTGTTCCCCAATTCTTTCACCTACTGCTTTGCACCTCATACATCTGGCAAAGGGTTAAAATCCAAGATCTAAAAAATAATCATACAACTCAACAAAAGAAAACAAAGAACCCAATCAAAAATGGGCAGAAGAGCTGAATAGGCATTTCCTTAAAGAAGACATAGGCATGGTCAATAACCATATGAAAAAATGCTCACCATCACTTATCAGCAGGGAAATGCGAATCAAAACCACAGTAAGATACCACCTCACTCCAGTGAGAATGGCCCATCCCATATCAAAAAAGCAAAACAAAGCCAGAAACAACAAATATTGCGAGGGTATGTAGGAAAAAAATCCTCATACACTGTTGGTGGGAATTTAGAATGGTCCAGCCCTTATGATAACAGTGTGGAGGTTCCTGAAAATATCAAAATAAATATACCATATGATTCAATAGCTCCACTCCTTGGTATTTATCCAAAAATGCAAACTGTTAATTCAAAAGCATATGTGCATTATTATGTTTACTGCAGCACCATTTACAATAGCCAAGTTATGGAAATTACCTATGTGCCCAATGGTAGACGAATAGATAAAGATGTGGTATATATCCACAGAGGAATACCTCTCAATTATAAAAAGATGAACTCTTGCCATTTGCAGCAACATGGATGCAACTGGAGGGGACAAAGCAAAGTGAAATAAGTCAGAAGGAGAAAGATGAATACTGTATGATTTCCACTCACATGAGGAATTTAGAGAAACAAAACAAAGGAACAGACAAAACTAAACCAAAACAAACCCTAGCAATATGACTGCAGAATTGAGTCCCCTAGTGGGGAAGGGTGGGCTCTGGGAACAAAGTGTGGTGGGGTCCCTATAGTCTATGGTGAAGAGCTATAGGTGTTTTCATGGTGGGTGTGATGTGGTGACATACAACGGAAGAGGTGTGCACCTATTCCCCTAAATCATATACACTATTGTAAACCAGTTACCTCAATAAAAAATAAAATTAAAAAACTCAAATAAAAACAAAATACAGGGCCTCCCTGGTGGCGCAGCGGTTAAGCGCTGTGCTGTGGAGCTGTCCGCAGCGGTGATGCGAGTTCGACGCCCGGCCGGGGAGAATCCCACATGGTGCGGCAGACCTCTCCTGCCTTGCCCGCTGCTCCCCTCAGCAGTGTATTTCTGATCTGCCTATTCTGCTCCCCGCTCTGTCTCTGGTGAGCCCTCTCGCCACCCCACAACTCTGGTCTGTACCCCAGCTTGTATGTATAAATAAATAAATCTTTAAAAAAAAAACCAAAATACGGAACTATTATTGTTGTTTTGCAAGTTTGTTTTCTTTGATTATTTAAATTCCGCAGGTGAGACCATCCAATGACTGCCTTTTACTTTGTGTTTTATTTCACTTTGCATGATCACCGTAAGATTCATTAATTTTGTCCCAAATAGCACTATTTCTTTTTACATAATTGGATCATATACACTGAGCATATATCCCAAAATTTGTTCATCCAGTCATCTATTGTGGACATTTAGGTTGTTTCCATGCTTGGGCTACTGTGACTAATGCTGCCAAGAACATAAGTGTGCATAATCTTTTTACATTGCTGCTTCATGTTCTTTTAATAAATACCTGGCAATGGTATTGCTGGATCATACGGAATTCCATGTTTTCACAAGGGCTGTACCAATTTGCATTCCCACCAACAACGAATGAGTGTTCCTTATTCTCACATCCTTACCTTCATTTGTTTTTTTCTGTCTTCTTAATATAGGCCTGTCTCTCAAATGTCAGGTGATATCTCACTATGGTTTTGATTTGCATTTCCCCCATAATAAGTGATGAGCGTTTCTTCCTGTGCCTGTAGCCCTCTCATTGTCTTTGTTGAAGCATCTGTTTAGGTCTTTTGCATATTTTTTGACTGGGTTGCTGTGTTATTATTGTTGTTGAATTTTATGAGTTCTTTATATATTTTGGAAACTATCCCCTTGTCAGATGTATAAGGTGCAGATATCTTCTTCCAGTCCATAGGTTGCCTTTTTTCAGTTGTGATTTCATTTCTTTTTATTTTTGATTAATATTCCACTGTATTTACACACCACTGCTTGTTTATCCATTGACCTATGAAAGTCAGTGCTATTGTTTCCATTTGGGGTGGCTATGGATGATGTAGGGTATAAACACATGCAGTTTTTCTGAGTAAATGTAGTCTTGCAAATGAGATAACAAATACTAGGAGATTGTTTGCTGGGTTGTATAATGAGATTTTGTTTGTTTACTTTTGTAAGAAACTGCCCAACTCTTTCCCAAAGATGCTATACCTTTTTCTATTCTCACTTGCAGTGAGAATTCTGCACCAGTAGCTGGTATTGTCAATGTTTTGGATTTTAGCCAATCTGATAATAATGAGTAAGCATTTGCCTAGTCTACCTGCAGTGTTGCAGCAAATTCTAGAATCTGAATTCTCATTAAAAATATCATATACCAACATGAGGTCTTGCATGATATTTCCATGCATTTGTGAATTTGTTTCATGGCCAAGGAGACATGGCAATGGGTCCATGATCATGAAATCCACTGGTTATAACATATGCTACATTACTCAAAAGCTGCCAGCTTAGGAGGATACTTTCAAGATCTCTTAAAGAAACAGATAAGTCACCATTTGACTATGATGCCTATGATTTTGAGGCACTACCTTTTAAGATGCAGTCTATATCTTGAAACAAATGTCACTTTATGGCATTCTCTCTCCAATAGGTAGAATATGTAGATCTGGGTGAAAATAGGAATGGTTCCGCTCACCATCATTCCCAATGACTATATGACAACTTGAGGCTTTATGACCCTAGATGTCTCAGTTTCCAGATGGATGTTTCCACCAGTTGATATGGCAAGATTCCTACTAAACTTAAAGCTTTGCCTGGCACCTTATAATTATGGGTTTCTTATGTCATTTGGGCAGCAGGTAAAGAAAAGTTTAACATCTCAGTAAGCCTAAATGATATTGATCACGAAGCGGTAGTGTTCTATCTTCCACATCCATTAAAAAAAATAATTTGTCATTTGTTCACGTAGCTATATAATTTTGGGGGCACAACTTCACACTTTACACCTCTCTTTACTCACCCCCTACCACAACTCCCATGACTGATTTCCTATCCCCTTCATTTTCATTTGCTCTCCTCCCTCTCCCACATCCCCTCTGGTAACCAGTGTACTTTTCACAGGATCTAAGAATTATTTTTGCTGTACTTTTCCAGTTTGTTTTCTTTGGTTATTTATATTCCAAAAGTGAGTGAAGCCATCTGGTAACTGTCTTTCACTTTCTGACTTATTTCACTTAGCATAATCACCTCAAGACCCATCTATTTTGTCCCAAAAGGCACTACTTTATCTTTTTCAATAGCTAAGTAGCATCGCATTGAGTATTTTCCACAATTTCTTTATGCAGCTGTCTGTTATTAGGCACTTAGGTTGGTTCCACAACTTGGCTATTGTGAATAATGCTGCTGTGAACATAAGAATGCATAAATCTTTTCATATTAGTGTTTTTATATTCTTTCATATTTGTTGGGCAAATGCCTGGCAGTGGTATTGCTGGATTATATGGTATTTCCATTTTTATTTTTTAAGGCATCTCCATAATGTTATCCACAGAGGCTATACCAGGTTACATTCCCACCCAGAGAGGAGGAGGTTTCCCTTCTTTCACCACATCCTCGCCAATATTTTTTGCTTACAGTCTTTTTGACATAGGCCATTCTCACAAGGGTGAGGTGATAATTCATTGTACTTTTGAACTACATTTCCCTTATAAGAAGGGAAATGTCTCTGTGCTCCACACTCATTTTTTAAGCTGTGAATGAGTAATGGACTTGGAAGGAAGGGACTGGAGAACAGGGAGGCCAGTCATCTTTCTGCCATGTCCAGCCTCCAAGAGATCTTAAACACCTCAAGAACAAGTCTGTCTCAACAACAATGAGGTTAGAACTTGGCAGGAAAGGAGGGCACACTCAAGGTGATCCAGGCCTGTATACCACCTTCATAAGCTGTGAGAAACACTCGCAACCATGACAAGTCTTGCAACTTGGTACCACCCTCAGAGAAAGGAGTGTGTTCTTTAACCATGGGCCAACAGCAAATAGGGCAATTGGGCTCTGCCTGTCGGGGAAGAGTGCCATTGGTGGAACTGGAGAGCTTATCCAAAAGATAAATTGAAGGGATTTTTCAGTATTGGCTGAAATGGTCACTTCTGTGGCTTGTGAGAATTTGATTCTCTCAACCAGAGGCAGGACCAGCTTGCTGTATCACAGGGTCTATTCAAGTTTCCATTGGGAAACTGGAATCTTTTGGTGTTTTCCTGTCTCTGCGCCTTACATCTGACAGCTAACATCTGCGTTTTATTCTTATTTCCTCATTTGCTGGCTACAGTGTGCCAGGCCCTGTGTCAGGCTCAAGTTGTGGTGGGATAGGGGAAGTGAGTTTGGGGGCTAGGGTAGGATAGAAAACTGAGTGAGGGCATCATCCCTTAAGGAGCTTGAGATCCAGAAGGGCAGACAGAACTTTGACCAAAAACAGTAAAAAAAAAAAAAAAGCCCGAGCAGAAATCTAAACACAGCATTAATGGGTTTCCAAGGGAAGAAGCTGTTCAGCGGCCTGGAGGTCAGGCAGGACATCACAAAGGAGAGTGCACTTGAGCAAAGGCTTGATTAATAAGTACGAGTTTGTTTGGTTGAAGAGACAGGGAAGGCCAATTTTGACAGAGAGAACAGAGTGTGCAAAAGCACAAAAATAAGATGTATGCTGTATATTTGTGGAATGATAAGTCTTTGTGGGAATCTTATCTATTACAAAGAGTTGTGCATGTTGTTCTCTGTAAAAGGTTGCCCAATTAGGAGGTCACATAGGTTCTGATCCTTAGTTTACATTCTGTTTGTTAGCTCGAACATGCTAGTAAGGATGTGTGCCTTACTAGACAAGGGGTCTTATTCTACAGTTCTTATTATCAGAAGGTCCAGTCCCTCCATTAGAGGGACGTCTATCTTAGAGTTTCATTCCATGAGTACTATGGGGAATGACCCAGTCCCCCAAGATATTCTTAGCTTGAAAGCAGATGGCAGTGGCAGACTTCTGTGAATCCCTGCCAGGACTTACAGTGGACAACCTTTGATTATTTTCTAAGAAACCTGAGATTTTCTGGGGAAGGACAAACTGGAGATGTCCACTTTGGGAAGCTCCTCTGAATTTGGAGATCAGGATGTCTTAAGAGTGACTCAAGGGAGCCAAGGAAGGGACCAGAAGAAACACAGTTGGTAACTACTGCAAAGAAAAATAATGCACCTGTAGTCCATACATGCATTTCATGTTCAATAAGAAATAATTAGACTCAACCAGCATCACCCATTTTTTCCACCTTCAATAATAAACACACACATGCATGCACGCACATCTTTTAGGAGAAAAAAAGAAAAGGGGGCCAAGCTAGAAGCTGATGACCTACCTTTGAATATCTACAGTGTTGAATTGTGTCAGAAAATAAGTTCTATAGGAATGTAAACCCTTCCTGCTTTTCTTCACCGTGTTACCACTTTCCCTGGGCTATTACCAGCTTTGTCCTAGTAGTATCATGGCTGGCTGCCAGACTTTCATTCCCACTCTAGCCACTGCTTCCCCTCTGCCCAGACATCATAACTGGTCATTGGTGTCTTACACCAGCTTTCTTGGTCTGGAAGCAAGATGACTTTCTGCCTCTTTGTAGAATGCCCGTATCCCAATTTCTGTAACTTTGATCAACGGACTTAATAACATTAAGATTTTCCTCATCTCTAAAGCACAAAGAATGTAGTTATAATAATAGTATCTATTCCTGAGGATTATTTGTAAGAATTAAATGAGATTTTTCTGCGCCACACATCCAACAAAGTGCCTGGTATGTTGTACAAGCTCACTAAGTGTTATTAATTGTGTCTATTTCACAGAGATGCACTTTAGTCACAGACAGTAAGAGATGGAGTAAGGGCTTGAACTGATATTTTATGAGATGGTTAAATTTATTAGTTCCTAGACCTTTCACTTATCCCAGAAGAGAACTTGGGGCCCCTTTTCAACTCAGTTTCTGACTATCTGCTATGTCTTGGGCACTGGGACACAACACTGGAAATACCAAGGTGAACAATACATTATTCTTTCCTCCAAAGATTTCTTTGTCTCAGACAGTTAATCCAAGGAGATAATGTGATAGGTGGATCCAAAACTTTTTTTTTTAATTTTATGTATATTTTACATCATTCTTCCTTTTTATACAGTGCATATTTTCTCCTCTCAGGTGTAGTCCCCATAAAATTCCCACCAATTCACCCGTGCGCCACCCTTATAGTCCCTTGTGCTCTTCCCTCCCTGTATGATCCTTCTCCCTCTCCCTCCCCCGCAGAGTGTCTCTGACTAATAGTTGCCTGTTAATTTTGTTTTTTGGTTTATTATAATTATTTTTTTCCGACTCCCTATTTGGTTCCCCTATGGAGCTGGAAGGAATTATGCTCAGTGAAATAAGTCAGAAAGAAAAAGAAAAATATCAGATGGTTTCACTTATAGGTGGATCCAAAGCTTTATGGAAATATAAACAGGAGAACTTGGTTAAAAGTGGGGATATATGGAAAAATTTTTTAGATGAAATGTTACATAGTGAGTGTTGTCAGATAAATGGGAGTGATTTTATGGTAGTGTAGGTGGCGGGTGTTACAAACAGGATCCAAGTCCAGGCTGGAACAAGTCAGATCCTAGTGTGGAGGGTATATAAGGACTGAAATATGAGGAATTAGGCAGGGGAGACAGTTAGAGAATTAGGTAGGGGCCACATCATACGAGTTCTTAGACACCAGCTTATGGAACATTTTTCCTGAGAGTGATGGGGATAATTGATTGGTTTTTAACAAGAGAATGACCTAGTTTTATATTTGATATTTAAAAGGATTCAGGAAGGAAACCAAGTAAGAGATTACTGCAGTAGTTCAGTTTAGAGACAATGTTAGGCTTACACTAAGGTGGTAGTGGGACTGGAGCACGGATATCTGAGAGAAGATATATTTAACAGATTGAATGGATAAAACTTGTTAATAGACTGGCTATAAGGGCTGAGGAAAAGAGAGAAACCCAGGGTTACAATAAGGATTTTGTTCTAAGCAATCAGGTAAACGATGGTGGCATTTTGTAAGACTGGGAAGATATAGTAATTTTTTTCTACCCTCTCATTTCACTTGTGAGAGAATGGAGTCCCTCAGAGGGGAAGCAGTGTGCCTAAATTTACACACACACACACACACACACACACACACACACACACACACACACACAATAGGGACCAATAAAGTGCCAAACTCATTTTTTTAATTTAGTTTTTGTTCAATACTTTTTCCATTGCACCAAAAAGTTCTTCTGCTCAGCAGTCTTTGCACATTGGTAAGAGATAAATGAATCAAATTAACATCAAAAGCCCAATATCAAAGCAGGGAGGGTAGATGGTTGGGTCATAAATCTGCAGTTTTGTTAACATGACTCACATTAAAGAGAATTTATTCACTAGGCATTGATTTTTTTTTTAACATTGAACTTGCAATGAATGATTTCATATAAAGCAAAACACACTACCCTTGGTATTTAATGAGAGAAGAATCACAGCCTAGTTGGGAGGAGATGTGGTTCCTGACTATGATGAAAGGTCTGGCTGATGAGGGAGAGAGAGTTTTCATTCTCTAAGGAGTCCCAGTCTTTGGTCTCATGGAGGAAATATTCATTCATACAACATAAATCAACTATATTCCAGGCACCGTTCTAGACACTGGGGATATGTTGGTGAGTAACTTAATTGAGCTTGCATTTTAGTTGGGAAGAAAGACAATAAACAAAAAATTAGCATGTAAGTAAAATACACAGAATGTTCAATAGAAATAAGTGTTAAAGAAAAATATAAAGCAGGTATTATGAATAGAACTGTGTTCCCCCCAATTCATACATAGTACCTCAGAATTTGGAGACAGGGACGTCAAGAGGTAATTAAATTACACAGGTGTCATCAAGGTGAGCTCTACTCCCAAATGACTTGTGTCCTTATAGGAAGAGGGAAAGTGAACATAATCGCTTACAAAGGGAAGACTTTGTGAAGACACAGGGAGAAGATAGTCATCAATAAGCCAAAGGGAGACACTTTAGAAGAAATAAGAAATAAAACCCTGCTTGGTCTCAGATATCCGGCACCAATAAATTTCAGTGATTTAATCCAACCAGCCTGTGGTACTTTGTCGTGGCATCCCAAGAAGACTGCAGGGATATGGATAGCAGGGGGAGGGGATAAAGAATGGTGGAGAAGGAATAAGGATGCATTTAAAATTTCTATTGTATTAATTTTTTTGAGGTAACAGTGGTTTACCACTGGGGGTATGGGTTTACACCTCTACAAATATATTTTGAACCTCCCTGCTACCACCACTTTGTTCAGCTTTTAAATCTAAGTGTTTAGACTAATTTCACAACTGGCATTCCAGTTAAGGCAGATTGAAGGATTTCTTTCTTATTTAAAAGTTATATTTATTGAGGTAATATTGATTTACAACATAGTGTATGCCTTAGAGTTATAGATTTACACCTATACAAATGCATGTTACTTCACCACACTCATCACCAAAAACTTCAGTAATCCTTCATTGGAACCCCCTCTAGCCTTTGTCCCCATTCCACTACACTGCCCTTCTGGTGCCTCACCATAGTCCATTGTGCTCTTCCCCCTCCTGTTTTCATGCCTCCCCCTCACCTCATGGGTGCCTGAAATATATAGTCAGCTTTTAAGGTTTGTTTTTAACCTTCTGTTTGGTTTCTCCATATTCCACATATAAGTGAAATCATCTCATATTTATCTTTCTCGTTCTGATTTATTTCACTTAGCATATTTTACTTAGAGAGCAAAGTGACATTTGAGGAAAAAAAAGCTAGAAGAACTGAAGGAGCATCACTCAGGGCTATCTGCTAAAGAGTTTTCCCCCAAAGCAAATATTCTGGGGTATACCTGATGAGTATAATGAACAACAGAGATGTCAGCATGGCTAAAGCAGAGTGAGTAAGCTCAGAGAACTAACACATGGTGGACCAGATCATCAGGGTCTGTTAAATATGGAAATTTTACTCTGAGTGAAATTTAGAGCTAGCCATTGTGGAAAACAATTTATCAACCCCTCTATAAATTAATGAAAACATTACCACATGACCCAAAAATTCTACTTCTAAATAGAGTTTGAAAAGAGTTGAAAACAGGGACTCGAACAGATGTTTGCACATTAATATACATAGCTGCATTATTCACAAAGCAAAAAAAAAATAGAAACAACTCAAATGTCCAATAACCGATAGCAGGATAAACAAAATTGGTATATCTATAAAATGGAATATTACTTGGCCATAAAAAGGAATGAAGTACTGATACATACAACATGGATTAACCTTCAAAAATTATGCTAAGTGAAAGAAGCCAGAGAGAAAATACCACATATTGTAAGACTATATGTGGAATGTGTAGAATAGACAAATGCATAAATATAGAAAACATATTAGTGTTTGGTAGGGGCCGGTCAGAGGATGGCATGGGGTGTGATACTTTAATGGGTATAAGATTTGCTTTTGAGGGCCTTCCCGGTGGTGCAGCGGTTGAGCGCTGCGCTGTGGAGCTGTCGGCAGCAGCGACGCGAGTTCGACGCCCGGCCGGGGAGAGTCCCACATGGTGGGGCAGACCTCTCCTGCCTCGCCCGCTGCTCCCCTCAGCAGTGTACTTCTGATCTGCCTGTTCTGCTCCCCACTCTGTCTCTGGTGAACCCTCTCGCTGCCCTACACCTCTGGCCTCTACCCCAGCTTGTATGTAAAATAGATAAATAAATAAAAAAAAATAAAAAAAATACCTCTTACCTGACAAATGAGCTCCTGACTCATTTAAAAAAAAAAAGATTTGCTTTTGAGGCAATGAAAACATTCTGGAACCAGATATATAGTGTTGATGATTACACAACATTGTTAACATATTAACAATCACTAATAGTAAATGTGTTATGTGTATTTTACTACAATAAACATATTTAAATACAAAGAAGTGTTTAAGTGTTTAAAAAGGTAATTCTGATTGCTTTGCTGAGAAGAATGAATAAGTGGGAGGCAAGAATAGAAGCAGGGAGATCACTTAGAGGACTTTTCAATAATCCAATTGAGAGAAGATGGTGGCCATACTAGAATGTTAATGGTGGAGGTGGTGGGAAGTGATAGAACACTAGAAATATGTCGATGGTAGAGACAAGAGGCTTTCCTAATAGAGAAAAAAGAGAAGAGTCAGGATGACTTCAATGCTCTTGACTTGATTAAGTGAAATAATGAAGTTGCCATCAACTGAAGGAGGAATATAGTTGAAAAGAAAGATTAGGAGTTGTTTGTTTGTTGATCATGTTAAGTTTGAATTTTTTATTAGATATCTACTGTATGTGTTCAGAGAGGTGGACATAAGAGTCTGCTGCTTAGGGGAGAGGTCTTGGGGAGGAGATACTAATAGATGATATTTATTCACGAGACTACTTGAGATCACCAAGAGAACACTCTCCTATTCTATATATTGATAGACTATTCAGTCTCTCACATAGTGGGACAGAAGACACGGTTTCTTTATTCTAAGGAAATTTTAACTTTTTTTACAAGGGAAATATTAAGCTTATTTTTATATTATTTTATTATTTTTAAACACCATTGTTTATTTTTTCACAGTATATAGGATTTCTCCCCTCAAGTTTGGTCACCACAGTTTTCTCACCACCAAAGTGTCCACAGTCCTCCTCCATACTCTACCACACTCTGCTCCCCCCTTTTCCCTATTGATGCCCTCTCCCTCTCCTTCTCCCTCCCCTTCTGAGTGAGACTTGAGATTTTTTTTTAAGATTTATTTATTTATACATACAAGCTGGGGCACAGGCCAGAGGCGTGGGGTGGTGAGAGGGTTCACCAGAGACAGAGTGGGAAGCAGAACAGGCAGATCAGAAATACACTGCTGAGGGGACAGTGGGTGAGGCAGGAGAGGTCTGCTACACCATGTGGGATTCTCCCCGGCTGGGCGTCGGACTCGCATCATCGAGCACTGCGGATAGCTCCACAGCCCAGCGCTCAACTGCTGCGCCACCAGGGAGGCCCGAGACTTGAAATTTTAAGAGGAGATGATCTTCTCTTTGGGGAGGATTACCTATTGGAGAGAACTGTTGCTGTCTGATATATCCCTTCATACAGTGGAGATACAGTGGTCTCCTTACTCTAAAGAGCTTCCAAAGTGATTAGGGAGATGCTGTCCACCCAGTCTAAGTAGTCCCCACTGTGGGGAGAAAGGCATTTTTCCACACCATGCTGCCTTCCCCAGTCTAAAGGGGAAGGCATGGCCCTCACTCTGGTTCCTTAGTGCATATACCTGCAGGGGGACAAAGAAAGCACTAGCATTGTCCTGGCATTAGAATCAGCTCAGAAACCTGAAGTTAACAATGAAGATATCCATACATGTTACAGCCCAAAGCTGAATCCCAGCTAATGTCCATGTTTGGGAAGAGCAATTAGAGTTCATTAATTCAGTTGCTGGTAACATTGCCATTCTCAAGGCTAATTATCCTTAATTGGAGTTGTCTACTTTGAAAATAAGCATTCAGTTCCCTTCCAGTCAATTTAACAATGTTCCAGGCAGTATGTTAGACACTTCAGGGAATACCATACTTTAAGGAGCTCAATGTTTTGCCATGGGATCAGGCTGGTACATAGATAATTCCAACCTAAGGCAGAAAGTGATGAGTGCTGCAGAGAGTTATCAGCTAAGGTTAGAGCAGTCCAAAGGTGCTTAAGGGGAAGATTAATTCTGTCTGGAGTGGGGAGGATTTGGATGGAATTTTAAAGAAGAAGCAACATGTGAGTTAGAATTTAGGAGAATGAGTACAATTTTCATGGGCATTCCAGGCTGATGAAACAGCATAAGTAAATGTTTTGAGGCTGGGAAATAAAAATTATAGTTACTAAACTAAATTTTAATTTGTTTATTTCATTTATTCAATAAATATTCATTAAGCACCTATTATATTCTGGGCATTTTCTAGGTGTTTTCGACATAGTAGTGAATAAAACAAATTCTTGTCCTCGTGGATCTTTCCTTCTATATGACTGAGATAGATGATAAACAAATAAATATACAAGGTAGCAATATATGTTTTGAAGAAAAAGTAAAAAAATAGAGAGTAGAATGATGGAGGAAAGGATCTGCTATTTTATATAGGATGGTCAGATAAGTCATCTCTGCTGTTATTTGACATCTAGATGAAATAGTTAGTCAAATATATATGTATTTATTTATCTCCAGTGCAAGAATAGCTCAGATAAAGTAAACAGCAAAAACCTGTGGCAAGAGTATATTTGCTATATCTTGGGATCAGCAGTCTGAACAACAGGAATAATGGATTCACCATTTACTGAGATGTAGAAACCTAAGATAGGAGCAGACTTGGGATGTCTGGAAGACATGGAGTTTCATTTAGGGCTTGGAAATTTTAAGATGTTCATTAACTATCTAAATATAGGTATTCCATGCGCAGTCAGATATATGAATCAGTAGTTTAGGAGAGATATGCTTTTGGAGCTAAAGATTCGGAGCTCATGGCATATACGTGGAATGAGATCACAAGAAACCAAGTGTAGATGGAGATCTAGTCTATGATTGAGCTATGGGTTACATTTGGATTGCTGAAGAAGAGTCAACAAAAGAGACTTGAAAAAAACAGTGACCTTCCAGAAAAAAAAAAGGGAGGGGCAGGAAAGAAACAAACAAACAGTTACTGTTTTTTGCAAAAATGAGGACAGGAGGAATGAGGTTTTCAATTACTGTCCCGACAGTGATGTAGAAATAGGCATGAGAGTAAAATAATCAGGATTGGGCATGGGATGGGGCAAACATTGAGAAAGAAGGGCGCAGGAAACCTCCTGGGTGTAAATCTGGATCAGACAACTTGGTTAATGGTGGTGCCATTAACTGACGCAGGAAATATGAGCAGTGCTGGAGAGAACTGGTTTGAATAGAGTCAGGGAAGCGCTGTGTTCACATTGGGACATTTGAATTTGAGATTCTTGTGAGGCTTTCAAGAGAGATGTCAGATGGCAGTTATAAATGTAAGACCTCCAGAATAATATAAAAGCTGACATTGCTTCTTCAGCCACCAGTCACCGTATGTCCATCACTCAATCTCATAACGCAGTGTCCACTGATGAATGAAGGTTGGAGGGAGAGACACTCAGTAAGGAGCAGTTTGAAATGTCTGATTCTACGCTCCCACTTATCAGCAGTGGGGATCCTGGGCTAGTTATGTCATTACTTTGAGCCTAAGTTTCCTCATTGACAAATGGAGACAACACTAATGACTCATGGGATTATTCTGAGGATTAAATGAGCTATCACATGGAAAAAAGTCTTGAGAGAAGTGCCTAGAAAATCTTGGCTGAGACTAGGAATGGATTAATTTGAGTACCTCATGCACAAACACCAAGGAACTTCAGATTGGAAGCTACAAGCCAGGAAGGGAACACCTGGAGCATGAGTGAAGAATGGGAAATGCCTGGAAGATCCCCAGGAATATTAGAAATTAAGGGGTTTACCTTCAGCAAGCGCTGCAAGAAGATCTTATCTCACCTGCATACCTAGTCTAGTCTGATGTGAGCCAACAGAACATACATGTAGCTGGAGCCCGTCTCTGACCACACAGGGAATAGCTTCTCTCTGGCTGGCCTGCTGTTCGGGTGCCGAACATCCCCTGAATGACGCTGTCTCGGGAGTAGGTAGGACTCAGAGGGGGAGTAAGTGGCCAGGAATTCAGGACTTGTGGCTTTCACTTAGATCTTTTGTGTATGTTCTGCTTATATTTTTGTCTTAGATTACTCATACACTTATCTCCCGCCCCAACAAATTGCAACTACTTTAAGAGCGAGGACCATGCTGGAGCTCTTAGTGTTTGTCATGGTTCTCAGGGGTTGTAGTATCTTTATGAAAGTAAGTTATATGATGTTTGGTTACTCAGACATACATGAGCCAAATGCAGTAAGTCTTGGTCCTTGAGTCTAAGCTACTTTCCTCCTCCATGTTCCCTGATGCCATCATTCTCATCTTTGCTTCAGGTTATACATGCTGTTGCAGAGAATGGGTGTTGATACCATAGAAGGCAACAATGATCTTAGAATGCCTGTAAATGAAGTTTTAGGTGTATAGAGATGGCTGGGCCACAGGAGACGGCCACCAGAGCCAGAGGTGGAAAGGTACATAGTGGAGGGCAAGGAGCAAGTGAGTGCATCTATAGGAGAAAAGGAGGCTCACGGTCCTCCTTCTGGTGTCAGATAATACCAGCTTCAGCACAATCTGGATCTTACAGTGAAATGTTAGAAGACATTGGAGGCATGGTAGAGTAATGATATTATGGACTTCAGGTTTCCTCTGAAAGTGTTTGTTGCTATCCAGCAGCTTGTTACTAGTTCTGCATAAGTGGGCAACACAGAATGTTGCAGATGGGTAAAGATCAGATTTAGGTCATGAGAACCAGGAGGAAGCATTCCATGACGCTGGAAGATGGGGAGTCTGTTATCTGGTCAAAGTAGCGGGCCAGCAAGAAAGTCAGGAAAAGAGTTAGGTCAGTGTTGTCCAGTAGATATGGGCTGCTGTCATTACAGTAGCAGATGTTCTGGAAGGAGAGATAGCTGAGGAAAAAGATACATAAGACTGTACAGTTAGTTAAACCACATGAGGAGGAGGGTGAGCACATTGCGTCTAAAGACATAAGATAGACTAGCAGTATGATACTGAAGAAATTGTTTGTGCTTGTGAATAATTAGGCCTAAGAACAGTCACGGCTGGAATTATTTGTCCATTGCTTTCTCCAGGGTTTGGTATTTTGGTAGAAATGACTATCATTTGGGAGCCATCTAGACCAATGATCCCTTGAAGTTTGGCCATATAATGAGCCCATTATGGGCACAGATTGAGTATCCTGAACATAGACTAAGTCCATAAATGAAGGAGTCTCAAAATTTAAGATGCTTTAACCTTGTACCTTGCTGGATATTACTGGAAGATCACGGAGGTTGTGGTTTCTCTTAAAGTTTATTTCCCCCAGATCATCAAAGCGTACAAGGAGGGAGTGGTGACTTGGTGAAGTGAATGCATGAATGAATGAATACAAGAGTAAATGAATGCATAAGTGAATCAAAGTCTCTGAATTTTTTCAGGCTTCCCTGGGGCCAAGTAAATTTTTGAGTATAGTCCATTGCTATGTAGTCTTCATGCCACTTCCAAAATCCGTCAACCCTCAGGTTGCCCCACCCCCTTTTTTATTTTTGGGAACTCCTATTCTTCCACTTAGGAATTTGAACGTCTCTAAGAACATCATTATAAAGGTAGAGAAGATGGAATAAGAACAAAAGATCAACTGACCAAACTGGCAAATTCAATCAGTTTGGTTATATATTGTGTCAAGTGAATAGAAGTGTAACTTGATTATTTAGGGTAGTAGGGTGTCATAGAAACACAACATTTTATTTCTCATCTATTTATTGTCGCTGTGTAATACACAGTCAAAGAATGAAAAACAGCACCTTAAAACTAAGTCATACTCAAGACTAGATTTCTAGTCACCCAAATAATGTGTCACCCAACAAATGCCATCAAGCCAGTTGTAATGGTCGTGTATGGGCAGAACTAAAGACTTTGGCTTTCAGCTTATCCTTGAGCAGGGTAGCTGGCATAATTGAAGTTGAAATGTATTCTGCTTGAAGCCAGCGCGACAGGTAAAAAATACAGTGGTTACCGGAGAGGAAAGTGATGGGGGGTGGGTGGGAGGAAAGGGCAGAGGGAATCAGTTTGATAGTGAAATGGCACTAGAACTTTGGTGGTGTGAGTGAAGCATCTGCACACATTGAGGTGTGCAGCTGCACTCCAGAAATTAGTTTGTAAATAAATGGTAAATCAATGAGATTTGACTGAAGAAAAGAAATTACATGTTTTTTTATAAAACCAGTTAGAGCTATTTTGTCACACCTGTTAACCTTCTTTATATTAGAGATGGTGTAACTAGATGATTTGGAAGAGAAGAAACATTCTTCCACTTGGGAATAACACACTCATTGAAACAACTATTTATTGGGACTGAGCATTATGCAGTTATTGGGCTAATGAAGAATAAGGGAATAACAGTTGACGTCTCTGCCCTTAAAGAACTCACATTCATTAAGGAATTGAGAATCATAGCCCTCATGTGTTAGTGACATTCATGGGGCCACATTCTCTTTCCCATGTTTAGGGTAGACAATACTGGAGAAATACCCTTTAGATTCCCGAGGGAAGGAGGCTGTTGTTTTCCTGATGTCGTTTGTTATCTAAAGGCCAGGTACCTTCAGGGTAGAGGGACCGGTAACACAGGGGAACAGTTTTAACTTCCTGGAAGGAGACCCTGTATATGTCACTGTCATGACATTAAAAAAATGATATTATAAAACGATGATAAAGGCCAGAATGAAAATATGTACACCACCTATTCTTTCTATTATGAAGATTCATTTTCTTGATGCAATTGAAGGAATTTAGTCTGGAAAAATAAGACAACCTATGGACCACTCTTTAGGGCAGGGGGACGCGTGCCCGCGGATGAAGAGAGAGTCATCACCTAGGAATATTGCCAGTAATCCATGTTTCCTCATTACCCAAGAACTCTGCAACAATTTCCTAAGACGCCAAACCTAAAGCACAACTTTGAAGTAGTCCCCTGTCTTAGTTACTTTCGTAATCTGATAGTTTGTATAAGGATGTGGTTAAGTTATGCAGACAACTCAAAACTGGTTACCACAGTTGAAATCTTATGGGGTCAGTATTTCTGGAAAAGTTGACCATACTTCCAGAGTGAGAAGGGATATTTATGCTGGGGGGAGATCATTTCATCACTATCTTGATGTTAAATAAAAAAAATGTCACCTGCAATTCTCCAACAGGACTGGGGGGGGGGCAGGACACACATCCTGGTCTCTTTGGAACATTTTGTGAAGTAGGAGATAGGACACACTTCTGATCACAGGTAGAATAACCTTTTAGCAGCTGACTTTTAAATGAAAGTGTGGGAGATAAGCTACTTTCCTTCCAAGTCTTCCGGTAAGGAGAAAATTATTGCTTTAGAAATTTGGGCACTATTCGAGGAAAAGAAGTACTTCCTCATGGTTACCCCTAAAAATATTGCACAGCCTCAGCTCTACTCCAGGAGTTATAGTCCTATCTGAATGTAGGCCACAGAATGGAGAGGAACAGCTACCCCTGCATTGCACCAATGTAAAACCGCACCTTGGTTATCCTCCAGGACTCTGAATTATGCCTGCTGCCTCCTCTACCTTTGAAGCAGATTAAATCAACTGCCTACAGCCCTTCCTGAACTGTTGTCTGCCGGGTTCCTACATCTTTGACAGGGGGAAAATACTGCTGCCTAAGCTTATCTCAAACTCTGAAAAACAAAGATTGTTGAACAGAGACTAACCTCTTCAAATTCTCTGGATTATCTGAGGCTGGTTACCTGGGGTTATGGCTTCTGAAGAAGAAATTGGAACATACTGGATTCTCAAAAGAAAATGTGTGGAGTCATTAGGAGCAGTCAATGTAAACCTTATGTTTTCCTCTATGCCTCTTCCTCTTCCATTCAAACTCCTGTAGCCTATAGCTTCTCAAACTTGCAGAAATCTATATTTTTATAATGTAGAGCTCATAAATGCACAATCATGTTATAAATCAGAAAATGTCTACTTATTTCTACTGTACCCCAGTGCCAGAGAGAGTAAGTTTAAACTTTATATAAAGTGACAACTTTTCAGATACTGCAGGATAGATTTTATGATCCCTCATTATCTGATACCTGGATTATTCAGTATCCCCCAAGTAGTTTACTAAAACCCTATCCTTTTTAAAACTCTACCCTGTAAAAATATAATCTCTAAAATGTAATTAGATAAAAACCCCTTATATTCCATTACTTTCTTGTTCAAGAAACTAAAATTTATTCCCACAAGTGAAATAAATTAGAAGGAGAAAGATGAGATGGAGTCACTTGTAGTGGAATATAGAGAAACCAGACAAAGGGGCGGATAAAGTCAAACTGAAAACTCACCTGTGGAAGCTGAATACAGAACTGAGGCATTGGGGGTGGGGGTGAGAAAAGAGGGGCACGCATGAAATTGGGAGGGAAACAATGGACAGTGGTGGGGGACTTCGGTGGTGGAAGCCCTATTGTAACAACACCTGAAGGAGGGGATCTTATACCGCCAAAACACAAACAACAACGTAATCTCAATAAAAATTAATCAACTAATTAATTAATTAAAAATAATTATACTGGAATTCTCTTCAGAAACCATGCATGCAAGAAGAGAGTGGTTTTGTTGGAGGAACAGTATGCCCTGAATGAACTCTACCACTGATGTTTTATGGATTCCACCCCCAGCTCCATGCCAAAGAGGTCCCAGACACCAAAGAATTACAACTCCCATCATGCCATGGATCGGCCATGACTCTTGACTTCTTGAAAGGGGGATCGCTGAGAACTAAGCAGCCAGGCTTGGTGTAAAACCAAAGACATGTGGGCCTGCAGGGGACTGCTTGGTTTTGGTTTTGCCTGCCTTCTGCGCACATCCAGGGTCTCAGCTCGGACAGTGCTACAGGTAGGAGGTATTGCCCAAGCTGGCTCTCTGTCGGTCTTCCTCTCCCTCCTTCTCCCTCTCCCTCTTTTCATTTCCCTTGGAAACAACCCTTTTATTGACCTTTGTGTTCTTGCCCTTGGGTACTTTTCTGAGTTTTTTTAAAGCGCAGGTGAGGATTCACACTGAGGCCATTCCTTTCCCCTTTGGAGTTACCCTGTAACAGGTTTAAATGTATCAAGTATTGAAAGAAAAAAAATTACCAAACTAAAATTTTGTAATTGCTATTCAAAACAAATACGAAATAAAGACTCCATAGAGGAAATAATTAAAAAGATGGGTCTTTTGAGGTATTATATGCAATAAAATTTACTCTTTTTAAAGTACAGTTCTGATTTTGACATGGAGGGTTTGTAACTATTATCACATAAACACAGAATATTTTCATCATCTCCAATGTCTCCACGTGTTTCTTTGCAGTCAATGTCCTCCATCCACTCCTGCAATCAGTCATTTAATTTGTTTCCCTTATAAGTATACCTTTTCTATAACTGGAATCATAGAATATACAGCTTTTTTGTCTGCCCTCTTTCAAATAGCGTAGTATTTTTGAGATTCATCTATGTTATGGTATGTATTAGTAGTTTGTTTCTTTCACTGCTAAATAGTGCTCCATTGGATGAATGCCCCACAATTTAATCATCCATTCATTAGTTGTTGAAAATATGGGTTTATCCTGAATTGTTAGCTCTTTTGCGTAAAAGCCCTAATAAGCATGCTTTTGCAGGTGTTTGTGGATATATGTTTTCATTTCTTTTGAATAAATATATAGAAGTGTGGTGACTAGGTCATAAGTTAAATTATATATTTAAATTTGTGAGAAACTGGCAATTTTTTTTCCGAAGAGGCTATACTATTTTGCTTTCCCAAAAGCAACGTATATAGATTCCAGTTGTTCTGTATCTTAACTAGCCTTGTCAGTGGTTTTTTTTTTTTGCAATTTAAGAGATCTGTATTGCTATTTTATTGTGGGCCAATTTGGATTTCCTTAGAGAAAAATTATATTGGACACCTTTCTTGGAGTGTCTATTTAAAACTGTTCCATTTCTCATTGGGTTGTTTGTTTTCTCATTATTGAGTTGTGAATCAAACATGTGTTCTGAAATACTTTCTCCTTGCCTGTGGGTTGCTTTTGTATTTCCTTAACAGTATCATTTGAATAGCAGAAGTTTTGAATTGTGATTAAATCAAATTTGTGTTTTTCTTTTGTTTTCTATCCTTTTTGTTTTATTTCTAAGAAATCTTTGCCTAGCACAGGTCACACTGAATTTCTCTAGAAGTTTCATAGAGTTTGGTTTTACATTCAGAACAGTGACACACTGGAGTTATTTTTAATGTGGTGCATAATATGACTTAAAGCTCATTTCTTTCCGTATAGTGGTCCAAGTATTCCAGCATGATTTGTTGAAAAGTCTATTCTTTCCTCCATTAAATATCTTGTCACTTCAATTGTTAGACTCAATTAATTAAATGTATTTTGGGTCTCTTTCTACACTATTGTATTTTGTTCCATTGATCTGTATGTTTACCATTTTTCCAGTATCACACTTTCTTGACTATAGTAGCTTTATAGTAAATCTTGAAAGCAGGTAGTGTAAGTATTCCAATGATCTTTTTCAAAATATTTTGGCTAATCTATTCAACTTGATCCAATATGAAATAAGGTCCTTAACTATCCAACAAACTCATCATATAAGATATATTTAGATAAAGGGTGATTATCCTCACTGCTTCTCCTTTTAACAACCCATTTGTCCTCTTCTTTTTTAAAAAAATAAGATTTATTTATTTATTTATGCATACAAGAACTGGGGTGTAGGCCAGAATCCTCTGGTGAGAGGATTCACCAGAGACAGAGTGGGGAACAGAACAGGGAGATCGACTGAAGTACACTGCTGAGGGGAGCAGTGGGCAAGACAGGAGAGGTCTGCTGCGCCATGTGGGAAGCTTCCTGGCCGGGATTCGAACTCACACTTCAGTGGTTGTGGATAGCTTCATAGGCTGAGACTTAAACCGTTGAGCCACCAAGGAAGCCCCATTTTGTCTTGTTCTTAACTTGGAAAGAGTGAACGGCATATCATGATGGATTACCTCAACCTTACTTCCTGATCTCACCCATTAAAGCTCCCGAACTAATTTCATATTGCTGCTTAACAAATTATCACAAACTTAGTGCCTTAAAACACCCAAACTTTATTATGCTATAACTAAGTTTGACTCAAGTCTTTCTGGGTTAAAGAGAGTGTTAAAATGAAAGAACAGGGCTGCGTTCCTTCCTGGAATCTCAAGAGAGGGGGTAGTTTTCTTGCTTTTTCCAACTTTTAGAGATTGCCCACATTACATGGCTGGTGAGCTCTTTCCATCTTCCAAGCTAGCAATGATCACTCAAGTCTTTCTCATGTCACATCACCCTACACTGATTCCTCTTTTTCTTCTCTCTTCTGCATTTTTTTAAGGTTTATTTATTTATGTATGTGTAGAAGAACTGGGGTGCAGGCAAAAGGTGGGGGAGGTGAGAGGATTCACCAGAGACAGAGTGGAAGCACAGCACCACTGCTAAAGGGAGCAGTGGCCGAGACAAGAGAGGTCTGCTGTGCCATGTGGGTCAGCTCCCTGGCCAGGCATGGAAATCAGGCAGTAGAGGTGATAGCAGTAGAGGTAAACCACTAGGCCACCAAGGAGGCCCTTGTTCCCATATATGGAACATTTAAATCTCTTTTATATATTTGCTTATGCTGCTCCTCTTGTATGGAAAACCCTCTTTGCTTTTTAAATATTTATTGTTTTTGAAGTACTGTTGTTTAACATCCTTGCTAATGTTTTGACAGTATAAGTCTTCCCCCCTCAAGTGTAGTC
>PVIJ01009879.1:0-24598 GCA_004024925.1 Scalopus aquaticus | reverse complement strand
TCCCTTACAACTTATATGTATCTACTATTTCTTCCAATTTTCAAGTGGACATATAAATGTGTACCATTTAGTTCTTTGTCACACTTTGTGATATTGTTTCCAAATTCTGTCACAAGGTCCAGCTAGATCTACAGTAGGTGTCTAATGTCCTGACAGTAGAATTTAGTCAGGAGAAAATGTGTTAAACTATGTTTGTGTCACACTGACTGCAATAATAAAGCAAATACAGTTTCACTATCATGTTGATTAGTGTTTGCATGGCATTAGCTTATTGACAGATCTGCTTTACAAATTGTTTCTGAAAGGCAGTGTAAGGCTATAGAAAAAGAGCAAAGACATTGAAGACCAGTGCCTCTGGGTTGCATTCTTGGCTTCACAATTTACAGGTTGCATGACTTTCAGCGAGTTACTTATCTTTTCCTGAAGATTACCTGAGATTACATTGTCTACCTGAGCTTGGAGAAGATGGTTCAAGATGAAGAGACATAAAATAGGCTAATTTTGCTGGAAGCAAGAGAGAGCAAAATCCTGGATATGGCTTCAAAAGGGTGAAATGAGAATGAAATCTTACTGCATATGTGTATGTGTGTATGTTGGGGGTGGGAGACCCGTGTGTAGGTAGGAAGGAATGCGGTGGTATTGCTTCAAAAACACTGGCAGCAGTGTGATAAGAACCAAGCTAGGGTCTATGTCACCCAGCTTTGTGGATCATAGACAAGTCACCACCTGCTCTGGGACTTCAGTTTCTTCACCAGTAAAATTGAGGCAGTCAATAAAAATGCTTGAATAACTTCAGGTATCAGTGTCAAGGACCAAAAAAGAACACAAAGGAATCACAGCATACTGTGAACTGAAAGGAACTCCACAAAATTGTGGGCTTTTAATAATGGTGATCCAGACGATGACATGAACAAGTTCCCTGCCCCCACCCTTGGCAAAGCCATATTAAATCAGTTTGCTACCAACTCAATTCCTGCTCAGAATAGCACTTGAGACAGTGATCACAAAAATATGATTAAGGTTCTCAATTGTTCCGTTATTTCCTTAATATCTATCTCAGAGTTAATGTTATTTCTAGGAAGGTGGATGTGAAGTCGCCTCAATAGGGGCAAGTCTGAGGTAGTAATTTGGAAAATGTTCAAAAATGTAATATGGTTCTGAGAAATGTGGCTCTGGCCAATGAGGAAAATTATCTATGAACTGTCTCTGTGGACAGTCTCCGTGGACAATGAGGTGTGGTATAGGGAGAGAGATCTGCCACTTAGTAGTATAATGAAGGACAAAAATGTGGTTTGGTGAAGTGTTTTCCCTGTTTCCAGATCTAAGTTTTACTTTATTAAAGAGAAGGAAGTCCCTCATGTAAACACTAGTAATGCTCAAACAGCAGTTGCCAAAGATAGTTGAGAAATTGTATTAAAAGTTGTTACTTTTTTTTTATTAGCAAGTTAGGGAAAACCTTAAGTGCTGGGGTGGGTAGAGAAAGGCTTGGCAGTAATGGAAAGCAGCCATTTCGAGAACATTCAGTTTGTCCAGTTAGTCCAGGAATGATGACTATATGAAAGTCTGTATGAAAGTGTGTGTGTGTGTGTGTATGTGTGTGTGTGTGTGTTGTTTGTGTGCTTTTAAGATGCATATTTGTGGACTTTACCTGTGTGATAATATGTGTTTGGCTGTTTTTTCTATTTGTACATGTTTGGTTATAAGTTTGTATCTTGTGAACATTTCAGTTTAGGTGTGTGTGTATGTACTTATCAGGGTTCGAGATATTTTAAAGGCTTTTAGTAATTTCTGGACTCTCTTTTATAGAATAAGCTTGTGAGTCGAAAGGGATGCTTGTTCAGTCTGAGGTGTGCTCTAATACTTCAAGGTAATTCCGTTATTCCTTGTCTTCTCCCCACCTCCACAGCCCGTGTGCTCCTCTGAGTGCTCCCACGCCCACTGAGATCCTTTTTCTGTACAGGATCAGGTCTTGCAAATTTTGGAATGAGGCACAGGGACAGGGCTTTGGCCATGGAACTGACATTTATTAAGTTTGCTATGAGCCAGGCACGCTTATAATTGACATTATTATCTCAATAATAATGTATAACTTGAAGAAATTTTGGGTGGATGAAGTAAGTGTAGATGTGCAGCACTGAACACCAAGACTGGCGCGAAGTCTGTGTTCAGTGGGCACCATGGCCCTGGTCAGGCGCAGCTCCTCTCTCCCCAGCACGACGCCATTTAATAAGATGAAGAAACAGAAACCCTGAGGGATGAAGGAACTGCCCCAAGTCACCCGGGTTTCTAGGCCCAAATACTGTGTGTACCCTGTTACTCTGCACTGCCCTGGGCTGTGAGAGCTGCAGTTATTTCTCCCGTGGACCTGACCCATTAGCACATGCAGTTTAAAGAGTTGGCTTAGAAGCCTCCCACTCTGACTCAGTTCCACTTTGTGATCCAGGGCCTGTATTTAGGAGGTGGCTGCCCAGATGTTTCCAGATGCAGTGCAGATTTCCCTATGTAGGATTATAACTGGTCCCACAGAGCTTGAACCCTCTGTCTACGCCTCATTAGCACCAGACTCTCATTCTGGGCCAACCACCCCCTAAGGAAATACTCAGGTTGCCCAGGCAAGGATTTTCTGGAACCCTTGACTTTCAGTTCTGTTCCCCTGATGCAGGTTATGGGAGGATGGCCTTGTGGGGAAAGAGTCGGGGCCATGTTTAAATAAAAGAAAAGCACATTTGCTGGCTCACGATTGAATTCACAAAATCACATCCTTGACTGGCAGAATATTGCGAATTATTGCAAGAGTGGAGGATGCAGGAATAGCTCCAGCCAGAGAATGACACTGAGCCTAGGGGAGGAAGAAGTAGGCGGGGACTTATCTAGAGGTATGGTCTTTGGCCCACAGGGGATGTTTCTGAGATGAATGATAAAAGTCTGTTCTTAGTGGCAACGTTATGACTTGAAAATAGAATTTTTGTGAGATCCATCAAGTTCCGTCATTCTCTGGCAGCCTTTCCTGTGTTGCTCTTTATTTGGCAGAAAAGACCGTGGCGTTTTACCTCTAATAGCGGAGGTAGTTTTGCATGAATTCTTCACACACTGGTCTGGTACCTACCGTGTGCACAGAATACGCCTGGCTTTAGGAAAACATCACTATGCCATTATTATGAGAATAAGCAGGTAGCTCAGAAATGCTGTTGCACAAAACAGATTCTATGGTTTCTTTTGATCCCTTCCATCTCCAGGGTGACCGGCATGACTATCGTTCTTTCTCTCTCTCTTTGTCTTTTTCTCTGTCTCTTTCCCTCTCTTAGGCTACAGCGGTCAGTACAGTAATAGAGCCTTAGGGCTAGGGAGCAGAAATCTCAGCTTCTGAGTGGTGTCCAAGACAATTTAAAATACTTTGCTTTGCCTATAGAGGAATGTAATTTGCCTTCTGGAAGTAGCTCGACATTCTGGAAAAACTACAAGCTTTGTAGACAGGCACTTCATTTTTGTTCAGAGTATTCCATTTTCTAGCTCTTTTATTTTGACCAACTTACTTTAACCACCTTGGACCCAATTTTCCTCACCTGTAAAATTAGAGTAATTCTGGTATATGTCCTAGGTGTGTTGTGAAGATTTACTGAGATCATTTATGAAGAGAATTTAACATAGTATGTGTTGAACACATATCTGTTGAAAAAAAAATGAACAAATGCAAGGATATTGGTGTCTTTCTTTCCCTGCCTCCCTATGTTAAAGTGCTGTTAAAAAAGGTTCTTGCTAGCCTTTAATTAAGTGACAAGAGCATGGATGTAAAATTCAATCAACTCAAGGTCTGCACTCTTAACTCAGCCATTTGCTGGCTGTGTGAAATTTGTCTAAGCCTTATTATCCTTATGCAAAATCTGGATAGCAAGGCCAAGTATGCAGGACTGTTGTGAAGATTAAGGGGACTAATGTATGTGACAGCACACAGCACAGGACCTGGGACACGGAGAGGGATCCATTATGCCAGGTCCCTTTCTCTGCCTCCCCTGGGCACCTTCGCATATGTGGGCTTGTTTAATCCTCAGAACTATCCTGTGAAATATGTATTACCGTCCTAACTAGATAATGTATGTGGAGACACCTAGTACATTATGTTGCAGGTTGTCAATAAGTGTTTGTTTCCTTCACCTCCTTTTTTAAAATTAAACTAATTATTATCCTGCCAACAATCGTGCTTTTGCATGAACTGTGTGAATATTTTAAAGACTGAGGTGCTCATCTTATATTGTTTTCAATTTAGAAGATAGTCTGGACACCTGGCTTATAATAAGAATTATGTTGATTTTAATAAGATGACAAAAGATCACAGAGTTTATAGATATAAAGTGCTTGCTTAATTTTTCCTTATTATAGTGAGTTATGAATAGATTAATTTGATATTTCAAAATGTAACAATCACTAGAACAACATTTTCATATAAATTACAGTTTTACATATTAATGTAATACTTTCCTTAGCATTGAAAAATGCTGTTCTTTACTCATTGGGACGGAGGAAAGGTTTTGATCTGTCTGTGGCGCCTGGGACTGATTGGTGTTGAGGTCCTCTAACTTTAACCTGGTTTCATCTGACCTTTTTCACCTGGTGCCATTTAATCTCCACTAAGTCGTGTGTCAGAATATGATTTAGAGCGGGTCAAAGTGTGGATCGTATTTGTGGTTGGGGCAGAGAGTGCCAGGCCAATGTAAAATCTGATCTATGGTCACAGATCAGCATAATTTCCTGTGAGTCATCACGGACAAATTACTTAACATCTTTTCCCCTTAGTTTCATCACCTGACAAGTAAATATATTAGTACTTAACTGATAGGATTGTTTCGAGGATTAAATAAGATAATTTATGATAAATAAGTTAATCCATTTAAAGGCTTTGGCATAGAGTTCACCATGTGGTGAGGGCTCAATGAATGCTAATAGCTGCCATTGCTATGACCTCTACCACTGCAAGGCTAAGATGCGACAAAACCATTGCAGACAGGTTAATGAGTTGATTGTCTCATAGGGTATTCCAGATCTCTGAAGAGTGGGATGGGGACTTTCTTAATTTCAAGTTCCATTTTTGAAATCTTTCCAAGGAGCCTGTGCCCATCCATAACGCTTAAGTTACTTTGGCAAATCTGGGCTCATCATTAAATCTTGATGCACTGAGACTC
Source organism: Scalopus aquaticus (assembly GCA_004024925.1). Lineage (NCBI taxonomy): Eukaryota > Metazoa > Chordata > Mammalia > Eulipotyphla > Talpidae > Scalopus > Scalopus aquaticus. The sequence continues at coordinate 19,421 of PVIJ01009879.1, read as the reverse complement.
TTCTAGGGCCATAGAGGACCATCCATACCTTTTGTTGCCATTGTCCAAAGCTTCAGCTGTAGAAAGTGCAGGAAATGGGGCTGAATGTAATTTGAATGCAAGAGATCCCTTGGACAATTTTTAACTTTAATTGTGATAGCATCTATTTCAATTTTTTTCTCCCTTAAAAGCAGAGCATATTAAATGTTCTTAGTTTTGTTCCATCTCAACTAATCAGAATTTTACAAGAAATTTCCCCATGTCTAAATAAATAAACCAGACAGCCTGTTTTATAGAGAGATTTACCGAGGTGCTATGAATATTCAAGGAGGTAGGAGAAGGGAATACAACTTGGTTGATTAAATTCTTTTTATTTTGGAAAATTGACCAGTTGTTTGCCTGCTTTGGAGAATAAATTAATACAGGTAAATTTTCTAAGTAGCACATTGATAGCTCAGGTGGGAATAGTGAACCTTGATGTGTAGTCCGGAAATTTCTAATCAATTACAGGCTAGTGTGTGAACAGGACTTTACTGGCGATAAAAATGGGAGGCAGAAGAGTCATGGAGACTTTTGTCCCATGAATTCTCACAAATAGAGTGGCGAAAGCTTCAGATATTCTCCAGCATGGGGACCTTTTATGTCCCCTTATGGTACCTCTAAGCCCTTAGAGTTCTACAATGTATTGTTTTAGCACTACGCCTTTCAAAAATATTCAAAAATATTTTAAAAGATTTATTTATTATACATACAAGCTGGGGTGCAGGCCAGAGGTGTGGGGCGGTGAGAGGGTTCACCAGAGACAGAGTGGGGAACAGAACAGGCAGATGGACGGAAATACACTGCTGAGGGGAGCAGCGGGCGAGGCAGGAGAGGTCTGCTGCGCCATGCGGGAAGCTCCCTGACCTGGCATCGAACTAGCGGCACAACTGCCGACAGCTCCACAGCGCTGCGCTTAACCTGTTGGGCCACCAGGGTGGCCCCAAAATATTTTTTTCTCAGATATTTCCTTCCTTCCTCCTATCCCTTCTATTACTCCTTCCCAAAATATTTCATAAGTGCATATTATATGCCTAGGCTTTATGCTATATATTGGGGTACAGGATGATCAAGATAGAAACCACCCCTGCTCTCAAGGAGTTGACTATTTATAGTGTTCTCAGGTATACTCAATTTGACGTAGAAAAAAGAGAGCTCCTCACTCATGCTTGAGATTTATCTTATATACAGTTTCTTCTATGTACTTCTTCCCTTTTCTTTAACTTGTAAGATTTAAGGATTTCAGTAAAAAGGCCCTTTTTATCTTTATTTTTTATATTTAATCTTTATTATAAAAATTTTGAATAGATATGAACAGTGAGAGAGTTTTATAATAAATCCTGTGGTATCTTCCAACAGTAACACCTAGGCAGAAAATAAGAGAGTCAGTCCACTTATTTTATCCAAAAGGGAACTCAGGGCTGGACTGCTGGAATCCCCCTCATCTCCCTCATCATTGAAAAGAGGGAATGTGATTCATCTTGGCATGAGTTACTAACACTGGCCCAGATGGCTGCATGGTGCCATCAGAAGTTTGTGGCATCCCCTCCTGCAGGAATAGAGGGGCAAAGCCAGCTGTGCTATGAATGTAAGCTGGAAGGCTCAGGTTCATGGTGCTGGAGAAGTGGCACAGGACTTGGGAATTCTAAGAGATCGTGCTTAGGAAACATAAAATCTATGACCAGGTTTCATCTAATTATTCATGAGTGTATAGATCAAAAGGGCATTAGTAAAGGCTAGTATTGGGAATAAAAGAGCATACCAACCTTTTTCACATTTCCAGACACAAAAAAATATCATTTCCATGGGTTAACAACTTCCAAGGGTATGGTGGCCTTCAGGCAAGTAAACAAAGTTGGGAACAGAAGTATGAGTCCACTGATACTGTACTTTTACTCTTCTTCTAGAGCTTCTCAATGGATTAATTTTCTTCTAGTCCAGAGAAAAGAAGATATAGGTATGTGGGTAGAATGGAATCACAGTATCTCTCTTCAGTTACTGGAAGGTAATAAAGATTAATATAATACCTACTCCATATAGAAAAGAGTCAGATCTATGTTGTGCTGAATTAACGAGTGGACCAGGCATGAATGGATATAATTTAAAGGAATTATGATTTTGGTTTATTTCTACTAGAATTTATCAGCTAAGGAATATGGAGCCTAGGAGCTACTAATAACAACAATAATAATTTTAATAATTGATGTTAATGTATTTTATATATAATACTTTAAACAATTTTAAAAGTTGTATTTTTTATAGAAGTAACAGGGTATATAGGTTTACAGCTCTTCAGATGAATATTACTATATCACACCCACTTCGAAAGCACCCAAAATTCTCTACCACAATCTATTAAGCCCTCTCCCCTCCTTACTCCCAACCCCCCATGGTACCCTCTGGTATCTTCGATTCTCCTGTCAGATTTCTAGGGTTTGTTTTGTTTTATTTTGTCTATTCTTTTGTTTTGTTTCTTTAGATTGTGAATATGTGTGAAATCATCTGGTATTTCTCTTTCTCATTGTAATTCACTTCATTAGCATAATACCTTCCACTGCTATCCAAAGATTTCATTTTTTTTTGCAACCGAGTAGTATTCTAATGTGCCATACACCACATCTTCCATTTGACAAGATTCCCTTTAGGATAAAAACTCAAAAAATGGGAATAAAATAAACATACCTCAATATGATAAAAGCCACGCACGGCAAACATACAGTTAACATCATTCTCAATGGTAAAAATCATAAAGCTTTTCCTCTGAGATAAGTTACAAGATGAGGATGTCCACTTTCACCACTGCTATTCAACATTGTACTGCAAGCCCTAGCTTTGTCAAATAGGTCAGAGAAAGATATAAAAAGAGTCCAAATTGGGAAAGAAGCAGCAAAACTATCACTATCTGCAGATGACACGAAAATATATATAGAAAACCCTAAAGACTCCACTAAACAATTTTTAGAACATTGTGTCTAATCATCAGTACTCATTTTGTTTATAAGGCAAAGCGTATAGCATTATTCTTATTTTACAAATGAAGAAACTGAGGCTCAGAAAGATTAAGACTTTTAACTCAAGGTCACCCAGCTAAAATGGGATAACCAGAAGCCAATTTATTGATCTTGAGGGAGTTCTTGAGGAAGTATTCCCTCCCTTGGATTCTCTGTGTATAAATACACTCTTTTTGAATCAAATGGCAGCTCAGACTTCCAATGAGGCACTAGGCATTTACCAGGCCAAAGTCTAGCGTGGAACTATGCTCTGCAAACCAATCCAGATGAAAATGAACTACCGTGCTTATTGCCCTTTCTGTTTTAAATTTCTGTTCTCTGATTTGGATGAGAAAATGTCGGGTTGGGATCATGTATACCCTTCTTGGCTCATTACAGTCACAGTCACAGTTTCCTGTGTGAACTAACATACACTGGTATGAACATACGAAATTACTTTTCTGAGCTTGCAAACACACCAGCTTCACAATTTCCCTGAAACAATGTTCAAATGTAAAAAGGGGCAGGTTTTTGCCATTTTCTGCATAAAAACGAACAAGTAAGTTCATTCATTTAATCAACGTGGCCATTTTCCCAGTAGCTTTCTTGGCATAGGGACGAAAACTTCTCTGTGAGAACAGTCTGTATGTGTGAGTGTGTGAGGACCACCCTATAGCACTGTTTTAAAACTTTTCCTTTTCTTTTAATATTTTTTCTAAGTTCTGCCTGATAATCATGGCTTGTTATCCGAAAGCCCACTCGCTAAGAGCAGGTTGAGTCATAAGTAGGTTGTAAGAGGGCATAAGACCTGCAGCGATGACTAAGAGAGTCATTATTTGATAAAAAGGGGAAAATAGGTATTGGTTTGAAAGAAAGACTGGGGGAGCATGAAGAACTTCTTGAACAGGAGAAAAAAACACTTGGGAGCTAGCTGGCAGGGTGAGTGGGGACCGGAGAAAACCAGTCTTGTGCAGTAGAACTTGCTGCTGCATTTTAATCACATCTCTATGTGACTGTTTTTTTTCCCCTCATTCTGTTGTTTCATCAAGCAAGAAAGGACACAGAGGGGATTCATTAGTAACCTAGCTCTTTCAATGTGGAAGTATGGCATCTTCCCGCTTGCACATTTTAAAATTGGCATCTAGAAGTTTTCATGGCAAGTTCAACTAGATACAAACACAGTATACTTTGTCACCTTGTAAATGTTGACAAGGGGGATATTTAAAATTGAACTGTTCATCACTCTTTAAGCTGCTTCAATAGATTCTAAATATGATAGCATTTGGATATTTACGGTTACCCATTAAAATGTAAATGGACAAGTTCTCTAACAGGCATTTAACACCATTACCTGTTCTCCTTGAACTCACACATCCATTCACTTTCCCCATGGAGTTTTATCCTAACATCATACATATTTTTACACTTTCTCTGGACTTATCATACACCTCGACAAAAATATGTATAGGCTATAAAATTTGAAAACTAAAAAGATCATCCATGTGACCAGAAGGCTCCAAAGTGTCAAAATAAATAGGTAAATAAATAGTTATAAAAGAAGTGAAAGGGAATTAATTAGAACCCAGGACTATGCTCCAACTTCAAGATCTAATCCATTCTGCTCTTGCAGTACTCTTGGGACCTCCAAGAATAAAACGACTGCTGTCACAGTAAGCTCCAAAACCTTTCTTTTGTGACGTGGAAGATGGAAATTGTGAAGGGAATGGTGAGAGGCAGACCAGAATGACGCTTCAAGGTCAGGCGCATTCACAGCAGATCAGCTGTAGAGAGAGGTCTATCTATAAATTAGAAATTAATTCTCTTAACACTATTGCTGTCTGCACACCTCCTTGGGAAGTGATTATGCGTGTCTAGCGCAGGATTCCTTACGAGCAGCACTATTAACATTTGAAGCCAAAAAATCCTTTGTTGTGGGAGCTTGTTATGTGTTCTAGAGCGTTCAGCAGCTTCCCCACCCACCATGTGCCTGTAACAGCCCCTTTCCAGTTGTGACAATCAGAAATGTCTATGGATTATTTCCAAATGTACGTGTAGGGGACAAAATCACCCTCAGTTGAGCACTACTGATCCTGAGTTGTCCATAATCCAATCTGAAGATTGCATATCTAGATTGTTGGACTGTGAAAAAAGCCAAATCAGTCAAATGTGTTCTTTGTGATTTACTCAGGAAAAGGGCAAGGTTTGGTTGTCTGTGTCTAATAATTCCCTTCTCACATGAGTGGGTAGTTGTTGAGACCATGGGGATAGAGAGTTGATTAATATATCTGAAAGGTTGTTGGGCCTAATGGAGCACTCGGTCTTGAGGAGACCAAAATTAGGTGATGATAGTCAATTCAGAGATTCCAGAAAAAGGGAATGAGTAGGAAAGGGAATGAAATTATTAGTAACAGAAGTTGTAATGACGACTGCCATTTACTTTTGGCTAGCTATTGTACTAAGTACTTTATATGGATTACCTTGCTGAATAATCACAATAACTCAGGAGACAATCGTTTGTTAGGGTATAGGTTAAGCTGTTGTAACAAAAACACTAAAAATATTCAGTGACTTACACAAAATAGACATGTATTTATCTTCACAAAAAGACCAGGTAGACTGCATAGGATTATTCAGGATTTTTCTGTGCTGTTGCTGTATTATTTTTAGTTCCCAGCTTCCACCTCATGGCCGCAGATGACAATTCCCAATTCTGCTATGAAGTCAGTATTTCAGCCAAAGGAAAAAGAGGAAGGGGGAAAGTGAGGAGGTGTGTTTTTCTTTTAAGGGCACGATCTGAAGTTTACACATATCATTCCATTCACATTACTTATGTGACCTAGCTACAAAGGGAATGAGGATTCCAACTGGACAGCCATGGATCCAGCTACTGGGGTCAGTATAGAGCCCAACGATAATTTTTGGTAACATTTTGTTGGCACACAGTCATTCCATTCATTAATTTTCTATGCAACTTTCTTGCTACAGTGGCATTATTCATAGTTGTGCCAAATGCAGTTAGCTTGAAGAACCCAAAAGATCCTCTGGCCTTAAAAAAATGTTTGCCAACCCCTGTTATAGAAGAAAGAGAGAATGGATATTTGGGAACACCTAGCAGCCTCTGCTCCAATTCTTACTTAACAGATGAGGAAATAGAAGCATGTAGAGGTCAAGTGAATGACCCAAGGTGACATACTGATAAGTGGCAAAGCTAAGATCTGAACATGGTTCTGTTTGGCTGTAGGGTGAAAACACCAATCACTATGTCTTATTGCCTCAACAATTCATTCAGCAAATATTTATTGTGTGTATTCTGGGTCAAGCAATATTCGAGATGCTGGTGATTCGGTAGGGAACGAAAGAGAGAGAATCCATTCTCTTGTTAAGCCGACATTAGACATACAGACTATTAGTAGAGAATTAAGTAGAAAGCATTAGGTATTATAAATCAAAATAAATCAGGAAAGAAGGAAGGCAGTGACAGTCAAAATCGTGATTCATTTGTAAAAGAAAGGGGTAAGAATGGCATCGCTGTGGGGAAGACAAAGGAGAATGAGTATGGGGGAAAGTTTTGGAGGAGAGGTGAGTCTGGGCTGAAAAGCTCCCAAACTCCTTGGGTTTCCCCTGAAACTGGAGCCAAACTAACCAAGGGAGCAGTGTGGGTGTCCGTGCCTTGTGCATGGTAGGTTCCTGGTGTAAAGCACCTGTGTAGGAAGAAGACTGGCCTAGAGGAATCAGGTATTATGGTGGCGAGTCTGCCTTTCTAGACAGAATTTCGAAAACCTTTCGCATACAGACAACAATGAACAATACACATACACACGTAATCAGTAGCAGGCAGTGGGTCGGTCTGTGTTCTGGAAAGGTCATGAATGCTGCAATCACACAGAACTGTATTTAAATCATCTCAGATCTGGCTCATTTGCTTTCAGGCAAATTGCTGTTAGTGCTGTTCCTAGTCATAGTTTATTGAGCCTTTACTATGCGACGGGCAGTTTATATTCATGGGGTCATCTAGTCATTCTATAACTTTATAGATGGCTACTGTTATCTTTTATTTTTAAAAAGTTAGTTATTTTTCTCCAATTTTATTGATTTGCCAATCATTTCCATAACCGTATAACCTGGGGATACACTTCACCCCCCATGTGCATATGCTTTGCTCACCCTCCACCAAGGCTCCAGTGCCAATGCCTCATTACCTTCCCTCCTTTACCCCTACTTCTCTACCCATCCCCTCTGGCAAGTAGTGTATTTTTCACAGTTTAGGAATTATTTTTGTTGAGTTTTGCCTGTTTGTTTTCTTTTGCAATTTATAGTGTCCAAATGAGACAAACCATTTGGTAACTGTTTTTCTCTTCCTGACTTATTTCACTTAGCATAATCACGCCAAGATCCATGTGTCTTGTCTCCAAAAAACACTGCATCATCCTTTTAGATAACTGAGTAGTATTCCACTAAGTATATCTTCTACAATCTCTTTATTTAGTCTTCTGTCAATGGGCATTTAGACTGGTTCCATGTCTTGGCTATTGTGAATAGTACTGCTTTGAAGGTAGGAGTGTATATATCTTTTTGTATTAGAGTTTCATATTCTTTGGGTAAGTATCATACTAGTATTATCTTAAATTATCTTTAAGTTAAATTAGAGGTGCAAAAAACTGGTGATAGGTAGCAAGTAGTAATGAGAAATGTACAATTTTCCTCCTGTACATTTAGATTGCTTTATTGTGTTTAGATATAGTGATTAGTAATGTTGATTAATGCTTTTGTGGGGCTACTTTCATAAAGAATTTTATTTTGTAAGGAAAAATGTTTAATGTTCATTTTGTGCTTACCATATGTTAGGCACTGTTCTAACTACATTACATATAATTCATTTTCAAAGCCACACTATGAGGAACTACTATTATTCTCATTTTTCAGACAAGAAAACTGAGACCCAGAGAGCTTAAGTTACTTGTCTGTGGTCACAAAGTAAGTGGGGAGGCTGGGAATTGACTTTACACCGTCTGACACTAATGTTCATGTATTGAACCATTATGCTACACTGCTTCACACAACAGAGCAATGAAAAATTTAAATGGCAAAGCATACTTTCTCTCCCTCTACCCTTGATGTATATGGAAAGCCTGGTGATCCGAATGTTGAGCTCTAACCCAGGATCACTGTCTCCCTAATATCAGTGTATCTGAACCGCAAGCAGAGAACCATGGAGCAAATATTTCCATTTTAGATGTCTACTCTGGGAAAAACAAATTTAAAAAGTGACAGCAGGATCATAGCATGTGTGACTATCTCCTCTTGAGTGTGTAGCTCCAGATGGAATTGTGTGCATATGTGTTCAGCGTGTGCAGTTACAGATGTTGGCTGAAATCCGGGGATTTCTCCCTGGATGATACAGCTGGGGAGATACTAAAATGCTGCTTTTTGTGGGGAAAGATTTAAAACTAGGAAACTTTCATTCTGTTTTAGTATATACACCTGGTTTTCCAGATTCTATTCTCTCCAGCAACTGCCATTCTTCAGTCTCAGGGATGTCACTACCAAACAAGCATGGAAGACCCAGTAACATTTATGGAATGATTCTCTGCTGCAGTCCTGTGTGAGTGCCCATTTCATGCTCTGATAAAGAAGATCATAAATATGATTTATTATCTGGCTTGCCATTCCTTTGATTTGTCAACATTTCATAAAGATTTTCCTTGTGAATTTCTTATGTCCAAAATGGCAAAACAGATGTCAAGCAGAGACCTACACATCTCCTTTGAATGTGAATTTTGCGGGGGGAGGGAGTCTTGACTTACTATCAGTATGGTTGTACTCTGGATTGTTCTCTTAGGGATGGGAATATATTTTCACTGAGTCATTCCTTCTCCCATTTATTTCCCTCATCCCTATTCCATGCCCATACCAGATTCCAGGATCAGTGGACTTCCATGAAACAGTTTATCTGGGGGCACATTTAACTGGCGATGATGAGGACAAATCCTTAGAAATGGCTGTCATCACTGCAGAATTCTAACCGTGGGTAGAATTTACTGATTCATTCTGATTGCCTGATAAAAATGGACTGTGTAGGAAATCCAAGTGGTAGCGTGATCTGACATGACAGTATGGGGAAACTGACACTTCCCCAGGAACTTCTGACTTCCATGGGACCAGAAAACACCACTCTGAGAGTTACTGAATTTATCATATTGGGGTTTGGAGACCTCAAGGAATGGGGTCCCTTGCTCTTCCTGGTGTTTGGCATTGTCTACTTAGCTACCATTTCTGGGAATCTTCTCCTTGTGGTTCTGGTGAGCGCTCAGCGGGAACTCCAGACACCAATGTACTTCTTTCTAGCAAACCTCTCCTGCCTGGAGGTCTGCTATACATCCAACATTGTGCCCAGGATGCTGGTGGACTTGTTGAGAGAGAACAGAGTGATCTCCATAGCAGGTTGTATTATTCAGCTCTACTTCTTTGGGGCCCTGGGCAGCACTGAATGTTACCTTCTGGCAGTGATGTCATATGACCGGTACCTGGCTGTCTGCCGGCCCTTGCACTATCCAACTCTAATGCACGGGACCATATGTGTGGGGCTCGTGACTGGATCGTGGGTTAGTGGCTTCACAGTGGCAGCTGCATTCCAGGCAGCAATGGTATCCAGCTTGACTTTCTGTAGTGGCAATGAGATCGACCACTTCTTTTGTGATTTGAAACCTCTGCAGAAGCTCTCCTGCTCAGATCCGCGCCTGGTCAACCTGGTCTGCATGAGTCTAACAGCGCTGGTGACTCTGGACCCCTTTGGACTAACCCTGGCCTCCTACTGGAGGATTCTCTGCACAGTCTTACATATACCTTCTGCGGCTGGGAGGCAGAAGGCCTTCTCCACTTGCTCTTCTCATCTAGTGGTGGTCACCTTGTTTTATGGGACCTTGATCCTGGTCTATGCTGTGCCCTTGGCTGGTCAGCTGCCAGTTGTCAACAAAATCCTCTCCCTGCTCTATACCGTCATCACCCCCATGTGTAACCCTCTCATTTATAGTCTGAAAAACAAAGACGTCAAGGGTGCCCTGAGGAAGCTGAGGATTTGATCGTGTAATGATGAACTCCACTCAGTCAACAAAAATGATGGTGGTCTGAAGGCCAAGGAGCTCTTCCCACCCTCAGGGAGCGTCAAGGCTGACACGGAGAAGAGGATAGATTATAATCTTTGTAACCTGAAATATTTTTTATTGAGGTAACATTAGTTTACAACGCTGTGTATGACATGAAAGGCTGTGTAATTCCCAAACTATCTCTTTAGTTGATTGGTGGTTGGGGGGTGGGGGTGTTAGTCGACTTATTTTGGATCCAGAACCTTGAAATGATTTAGTTTTCCTTGAGCATACACTGCCAGCGCTGAGGAGCACTTCCTGGTTGATGGGAGGGGAACCTTCCTGCGACAGATAAAAAGTAATTGCTGAATTTAATTTCCCCCAAAGCTCAATTTTGGGTTGGCAGGTGCTGTAATTGTGTCCAGTTTTCTCTGTGTATGTTTTTTTTTTTTTAAATAAGACTGGGAATCCTAGGGTTGGAGGAGGAGTAAATGCACTTCCCCCATAAGACTAAGGGAACACCCTAAGAAAAGGGGTCAAGTTTACTTGCTTCAGCACTCAGGCTAGAGAGTTCTGTCTAAAAAGCTGACTTTTAAATGGCTAAGAAAAATGCTGCATCTCTACTTAGCCTGGGATTAAAAAGCATAAAGAAGGAATCAAATAAAATATGTGAAAATCCACTAGAAGACCAGTTCTGGAAAAATATGCATTGAGCACTTACAGCAACTTGTTAGACATGTGGATTGCCTCAAGGCATTCTTTTCTAAGTTGAATTTTCTCTGACATTTACAGCTACCCACAGTGTTTTCGTTTCATTCTTTCCATTCTCCACCCAGATCCTCTTTCTTCTGGCCTTACTTGTGCTTTTGTTTCTTATTTTTGTATGTGTTACCAGCTACCTAACATTATCAACTGGTATATTCAAGCTACTTTCCAAGAGAAAGGGGGAGCAAAATGATTCAGCTCTGATAGGGAAGTTAATGCATGTATTCATTTATTCAATAAAAAATATTTATTGAGAGCCTAATATTATCCAGGCATTGTGCTATATGTTAGGAATAGAGTAGGGACAATATAGATGCAGCTTCTGATCTGAAAGATATTATAGTCTGGTGGCCTTGGTGTTCAAACTGCTCAGAATTTAGACTTTTATATTACTATAAACTATGCAGATCTTGAAAGTACTGCTATAAAGAGAAACTCTGCAGGTTAATCCCAATATTCTTATTTACCTTAATTTTAAGAATAGTTATATAATTAATTTGAAACAACCAAACGCTAAGATCTAACAAAGCTTTTTTTTTTAAGAACGTATGAACAAATACAAATGTTCAGAATTCCCTCGCTTAGCTAAATTCACTACATTTTTTTTTCCTTTGAGACCCAGCTCAAGTCCTACCTTCTCTTGGTGCTCTCCCTGACTGTCCTGCTCATGTCACTTCTTCCCCTGACAGGTATTTCATTACTCCTCTTCATTTACAAGTAGTGAGCACAGTCCTGTGGTTTTTATGTCTCTGCCCTGTCTTCCTGCGGAGACTGTAAACCCTTCAAAGACAGACACAGGATGTCATTTCTAGGCATGTCCTTATGGCCCAGCCTAATTCACTGCACACTGGAGATGTTTGAGACCTGTCTTTGCAGAATAGAATCCTCAGCATGGGATTCAGGATCTTCCACGACCCCACTCAGCTCCTTCTCCAATCTCACTGCCCACCAGGCCCCATTTCAAAAGCTACCATTTAACACCTGCAATTCTTACCCATGTGTTTTGCTGAAGAGCCCTGCGCCATATTTGTTTTTCACTCAGCCAATGCCCCTTTAGCCTTTATACTTGGTCCACCATCCTCACCAGGAAGTGATGCCTGCCTGTTTTCTCCTACCTGACAAGTTGAAGTAGTACTCTCCTAGTTTAAGTAGTAGCCATATATCCTGGTAGTTTCCCACTGCACCTTCAGTACCGGGAAGAAAGCTTGGCATAGGAGGCATTCAACAAATACTTGGTGAATGAATAGCTGATGGGTTTATGTCGTCTTCTCTTAATTATGTCTTCCTCTCTTAATTTACCTCTCTTTAATTGTTTCCTTGGCTTCAAATACTATGCATATACTGATGATCTCTCCGTCATTTAATACTGTGATCAATACTATAAAGGAAAAGTAGAGACTGCTAGGAAGGCACATAACCAGAACTCCTAATTTGCAATGGGCTGGGAATATCGGTGAAGATGTCATTGAAGATAGAACATTTGAACAGAGACTTGAAAGAAAATAAGAGTAAGCAAGGCAAAAGTAGGTTACTAGGTGGGATAAGAGAAGGGAGGACTTTAATAGAGAGGCTAGCTATTCAGCAGGGTCATCGGTGGTAAATAGCTTGAAGAATTTTAGGAACATGGGCCTCCCTGGTGGCGCAGCGGTTAAGCGCTGCGCTGTGGAGCTGTCGGCAGCGGCGACGCAAGTTCGACGCCTGGCCAGGGAGAATCCCACATGGCGCGGTAGACCTCTTCTGCCTTGCCCGCTGCTCCCCTCAGCAGTGTATTTCTGATCTGCTTGTTCTGCTACCTGCTCTGTCTCTGGTGAACCCTCTCGCCGTCCCACACCTCTGGCCTGTACCCCAGCTTGTATGTATAAATAAAAAATAAATCTTAAAAAAAAAGACTAAGAACTACTTTCTAAAAAAAAAAAAAAGAAAAAAAGAATTTTAGGAACATAAAAAGGCTAATAATGCAGCGGTCGCGGAAGACCTGCATAGCTGGGCCCGCGAAGACAGGCAGGCGCCAGAAACTGCAGTGCCTCACTGGTTTCATTGCGAGATTTGAACTCTTTGAATGGGTTTGGTAACATGGCATGGCCCGTTTTATGTTTTCTGATCACTCTGGTTGTTATGTGGAGAATAACTTTTGATGGAAGTGGAGGGCTAAATAGATTTTGGGAGACCACTTATTATAATGTTACCAGTGAGAGATGACATTAGTGTGGACTTGTGCAGCAGTGACAGAGATGGCAAGGAAAGAATTGAACTTGATATACTGAGAGGTAGAAATGATAAGGTTCAGTGATGGATTATAGGGGGAGACATCAATAATAACTTTCCAGTTACTGGTTTGTAAATTGAATATGTGCTTGTACCGTTCACTGGGATGGGAGAATTCTGGAATAGAGCCAGGTTTGGGGGAGGAGAAATGATGAGATCAATTTTGTATGAGAGTATTCTGATAGAGCAGTGGATATTAAATAGGTAGTTAAATATACTGGTCTGGAGCTCAGAAGAGATATCTGGACTGTAAATATGAATTTAGAGGCTATCAGCATGTAGATGGCATTTAAAAGCATGGAAATGTCTGAAATCATTTTAGTTTAGTGGGAGAAGAGAGTCCAGAATGGAGCCCTGAGAGTTCAATCATTTAGAGGTCACGTCGAGGAGAGAGCAGGAGAACCCTAAGTGTGTGGGCTCATACAAGTGGAGTGAAGAGGCCGTTTTAAGGTGGAAATCTTGGTAAACTATACTGAAGGCTGCTGAGAGGAGGAGCAAACCGAGGAGAGAAGCGTCCATTGTATCCGAAAACATGGAGGGCACTGATGACCTCACTAAAAGGACTGTTGTAGAGTCATGGGTGCAGAAAGTTAGCTGGTCTGAGTTTTTTAAAAAATGAAAAAAAGGTGAGGAAGAAAAGACACCATGTGAAGATAATTCTTTGGAGAAGGCTGACTCTGAGGAGAACGATTTCATAACTGCTGGAACGGGGAGCCTCAGGGAAGATATCTGGTTTTGCAATGTAAAATAAAGAAAAGGTGGGAATAAAATGATGAAGGAGAATTCATTAGAAGAGGGAGAAGTTGAAGATGCAGAAGATCAGAGGGATATACTGTTTTAAGGTCCTGCAAAGGCTGAGGCTAAGGGGCAAAGCATGTGTGAGGGGCTGCTCTCTGATCAAAGGAGTGACACTTACACTACAGCAAATACACACTGAATACCTGCACTGTCCCTGGTGGCGTGCTTGGCTACATCCACAGATAAAGATTGGACCTTGCCCTCATGGAGCGGAGTAGTGAGACAGACAACTAAACAGACAATTGTGATCAGGTTGATACTACTACGATAAATGCATGTTCTTATAGCAGTGCTCTGGAAAGTCTTTGTTATGGGTTGAATTTTGCTCCCCAAAGAAAGCTGTGTTGTCCTTCTAATGTCCAGAACCTAGGGATGTGACCTTACTTGGATATTGGGTGTTGACAGAGAATCAAGTGAAAATGAGGTCATCAAGGTGGGCCTTAATTCAATATGAATGGTGTACTTATAAAAAGGGGGAATTTAGACATACAGACACAGGGAGAATGCTACGTGAAGATGAAGGCAGAAATCTGATGTCTATAACCACAAAATACCAAAGATTGCCAGCAAACCCCCAGAAGCTAGGAGAGAAGCAGGGAATAAATTCTCCTCTCATTGCTCTCAGGAGTCAATGCTGCCTTGATCTTGTAATTCTAGCTTCCAAAACTGTGAGAAAATAAATTTCTATTGTTTACACCAATTTCTGTTGTTTTGTGGTACTTTGCTATGGCAGCACTAGCAGACTAATACAGGCACCCGACCCAATCTGGGGGAAGATGGTTGGTTAGATTAAGGGAAGACTTCCCAGAGGAGATGTTATCTGAGCTGAATCAATATAAATAAGTAGAATTGCATGGGTGGGGCCTGGGGAGTTCATTCAGTGTAAAGTGATCGTCATTTGCAATGACCTGGAAGCGAAAGAGAGTGTGTATATCCAAACTACGGCAAACAGTCCACTGGGGCTGGATATAGAGTATGTGGGATGGTGACAACCGAGACCTGAAAAACTGGAGCCAAATCATGAAGGGCTTTCCATTTCAAGCCAAGGATTTGACATTATCATGAAACCAAATGGATGAGGTTTAATTGTTCATTCCCATTCCCATGATACACCTGCCTAGCTCCATTTTTTTCCCTAGGACCCTTTGTCGTACGTTTATTGTGTAATGCCTCACACAGAATTGTGAAAAGAAAAAAACAAACTTGCTTCTTGACCTCAAATACACAGCAAGGTCCTCAAGGAAAGTTGTTTTGTCCTATTGACTGAGATACGCTCAGCCCTCAGAAGGGCTGGACATACAACAGCCTGTCAATAAATGGCTCTCCGATGTGTTCCTAGGGACAGCGTTGGAACTTCATGATTCTCTTTGCAGTGATATTCCAGGTCACTCCACATATTGCTTTTGCTCTTTTCTCCTCTTCCTTCCTCTCAGTGATGGCCCAGGACCCTACACACATGGCTCTCATTTCACTTCTCTACTTATCTTTCTCTTTGAAGGAAGGACCCTTGGAGCTTCCGGTGTGCTCCCTCCAGCCCAAACCAGCAGTCCCTACATCAGGCAGTCTTTTGAGTGTCCTGGTTCCTATGTCTCCAAGAGAGCCTGGTTCACACTATGCAAATCCCTGCAGTCCAACCTTGTCACTTTGCTTCTGCCCTTGGTCCTGCCAGGACTAGTGCTTAACTTAGCCTAAGTGGGGTCATTAGTTCAGTTTGAAGGAAGTGACTCTGGCGAGAATGGACCAAGGAACAGGTGGCAATTTTGGCGAAAGGATGCAGTAGAGGCTACAGGATGGGACAATAGGGTTGCTGGGTCCAATAGGTGAACAGGGTTAGATAATCTGGGCAATCTCCAACTGAGCCAACTTTGACCCATGGGATTCCCATTGAAACCGGCAAAATGGCACACTGGAACAGCAAATTAGGAAGAATGATGGTCAAGGCAAGATGCTGAGTAGAAACCATGTATTTCATCAGATTGAATTCATTAAAAATTATATTTCCTCCCACCTTCCCATTTCTACATGTGAAAATACACCCCAACTTCAGTGAGCACACACACACACACACACACACCAAAGACAGAAAATGCTGACGCGCAGACCCATACCTATTACACTGGCAGAGTCTCATGTTGGCAGATACCATAACATTTGATCTACTTGCAACTGCCAGGGAAGGAAGTGTTCTTTACAAGTATGCAGGTCCCCCCCAAATAGTTGCAAGTTGCCAGTCCTTTTCATTGTAATCATTTCAAATGAATATTTTCCGTCTTCTTATACCAAGTGAACCTGATAAAAGTTAACTTTTTCTGGATGATTCCATGTCATCTTTGTGGACACTCACAATCAGTGGTTGACCGAGACATTGGTGATGTTAGGAGCTATTTGGGGGTATATTGGCCTCTTCATCCTTTCTCTAAATGACCCCATACATCCACATATGTGCACTCATATTATCCACATATGTGCACAGACATATGTAAGTTTGAGTGTATACACACAGGCAAATGTCTCCAGTGCAGTTATTATAGCAACCTATGTGCTCCCTGCAACTACTTTTGTAAGTGGCTCCCTTTCTTGTAACCAATAGCCTCCTTCTTTTGTCATTTCCTTTCTTTCCTGGTACATTAATTGTTGGCATTGAGGAGTTAGGGGCCCCATTCACAGCAGAGTTGGTGTTTCTAATTGGCTGCACCTGACTTAGTTAAAGAAGGTATTTTAACTACAAAGAAACTCACTGGGAGATGGGCTCAGGGGGAGTTATTAAAAGTGAGTGCATAACTGCTCCTTGGGATGTCATTATTTTGCCCTTCTCCTCTCCCCCCAAGGGCATATTTATTATTGGTAACAAGGTGAGAGGAAATTCCCTGACTTCATTAGAAACCTAGAAAAATAACTTCCTTGCCAATACCTTCTTTTCTTGCTGCACCATATTTCTTCTGGAAGGTGGCACGGCAGAATGACTTGCCCCAAGCACCCATTTTGTCTAAAGGGCAGCCTTAATCAACTCCTTGGAGCTTCAGGACTCAACCCTGGAGAACAACCTCTATTCTCCAACATGCACTCACATGCACACATACATGCAACCAAACAGCCACCTCATTAACTCAGTTGTTAATAACTTGGTCATCATATGGACTGGTGATATGCATATGTGTCACTTTAGGGAGCAGAGAGAAAGTCTCAAGAACATTTAACTAATATTTGAATTACATATAAACAACTTACTCATCACAAAACCTTACAGGCAGGTCCCCAAATATAATTGTATCCCATTAAGTAACCAAGTCTTTTTATTGCAATCATTTAAATAGATTATTTTCTGTCTTCTTATACCAAATGAAAAAGTTAACTTTTTCTGGATGATTCCATGTCATCTTTATGAACACTTTATGTTCACTGAATCCAGGCTGGCATAACAATGTGTGACATCCCTGGTTGGCAGATACCTTAACAACTGATCTGTTCGGCATTGGCCATGAAGAAAATGTTTACAAGTGCATGTCCCAGATAATGGAAGCATCCCTTGCAGTGGCCAGGTCCTTTTGTTTGTAAATGTTTCAAATGGATAGTTCTCTATCTTTTCATGCCAAGTGAACCTGATACAACTTGCTCTTTTAAGGTTGGTTCAAGGCCATCTTTGTAGACACTAATCACTGAGTTGGGCTAGGACGCAGGGGTATCGTTAGGAGCTATCCTGTGGTGTATCAGATTGTTTAATCATCCAATAAATAGCCTTGGGCAGTCCATTATTTTAAAAGAAGTATCCTGCCTTCTTTTTAAAGTCTTTGCTTGCTGATGACATGGTGTATGCTTCCAGTAGTCCTTTGACATTTCCTATTCCACCCTAGGCTCAGAAACTAAGCTGGATTGCAATTGTGTATAAAGTAAGATTGAGAGTCTTAGGAGGTTTTCTGTAAGTACTCTGTATGAATTTTGGTGTATAGATTTTGTATCATCTCTTTTGGCTGCGCTAAGGTTTTTAAAGGTTAATTCTTAGTTTTTAGCTCTGAGAGTACTTGACAATTACGGTTTCCAGGAAGGGAACCTTCACATAAGTGATTGATTATTGCAGTTAGGGTTAATATAGATAAAATAAACCTCGTTAATCTGGACTCCACTAGTTCATAATACAAACCTGTCTTACTTATAAACTGGGCTGTAGAGTTTACCATTTCACTAGCTACAAAAAGAAAGAATATGTTTAGTAAATGAATATTAAAACAGAATCACGAGTGTCACAAGTACTTGACTGTACTTAATCCATTTTTTAATATGGATCTCATTGTCCATTTACTAGGTAATACAAACCAGTGTATATATGTGGAAGTAAGAATAACAAACAATAACATCTCAATTAATCAATCTATTGATAAGAAATTCATTTGAATAACATCAATCTGGTTCTTAGAGATATAGAGAATTAATGGAAGGTCTCAGTCCTTGGCTAGTGGCAGCCAAAGAAAAAGAGTGACCCAAGGCCATTTAGTGGAAACAGTATAGGTCTGATGTGTCTTTAGCACAAGAGTAACTGGTGTTGGCACACGTCCCATGGAAACAGAAGCATATCCCACAACCCTGAGAGTCTCCAATCTCTCCCTGGAGCATGGCTGGAATGGAATATTGTCTCTGACATTACCCGGTGAAGGAAGTTACTGAACAAAAAGTCAATATTAATAGAGGTTTTACTTTATAACTTTGAAAGATAGTCTAACTTTTCACTAGGTCAAGGTAGACTTCCTACAGATTAATAGCAGATAACTCAACATGAGTTAGGTATCATGCTAAGTGTTTTATATATATTATGTCATTTAAAGCTCGTAAACTTTGCAGGTGGATATTATTTCATTGTGTAAATAAAGCTACAATTTTGTGAAAGGAATTCGCTTGATGAAGTTAGCAAACAGACCAATAGGATTTCAAACTCAGTTCTAACTCCAGAACCTGCGATCTTAACCACCACCATATACTGTAGTTTCCTTAGAGATAGGATTAGAAAATATTCTAGGTTGCTATAACAAGTAAATGTCAGTGACTAAGCTGAGCCTCATGCCAGGGCTTCCTCCCAAATCCTACTTACCTACCCTCCAAGCCCATGCGGCAATGATCTCCAGCTAATCCAGGCTGGACCAAAGATTACAAAACATACAAAAGAGAAAGGACAACATAAATGTTCTAATTTCTAAAATAATCATCCTTAAAATTACTTCTACACAACCTAAAGGGAATTTGTTACTCAGTTGGAAACTGTGGCCAAGGCCAAACTGGCAACATGTTTTTACTTTCAGGAACAAAACTGTCAAAGTCCATTTGCTTTTCTTCTTTGGAGAAGTGCCTTTTGAGCTCTTCTGCCCATTTTTTGATTGGGTTATTGGCTTTTTTTTTGTTGAGTTGTGTGAGTTCTTTGTAAATTTTTGTTATCAGTCCTTTATCAGATGTATTGTGTGCAAAGATCTTTTCCCAGTTGGTAGGGTGTCTGTTAGTTTTGGTTAATGTCTCTTTT
>PVIJ01009878.1:0-63926 GCA_004024925.1 Scalopus aquaticus | reverse complement strand
ACTGTACTTCTTCCCTGTATGAAAATCCAAGCCAGTCACAAACACAGGCATACATCTGAGAAAATCCACCTAAAATTCACATACAACAAAAATGGGACAGGTTTTCAGTTCAAGGGTTTTGAAGTTCAAACTTCAAGACTTAAATATGGCCGATGTTGACAATGCTGATGATTCTTTCCATTTGGGAAAACAGCAAAGACTTTTCTCCCCTGCTCGATAGTAAGTACATAGCAGGATGCAACACCGCTTAAATATAGGACTTTTGTCCACCAATCTGAAGTCTGTGCGCTGCAAATTACACCTTAAAACTAATTGTACCTTTACAGTAGCAGGCTAGAAATAGACTTCACTTCCTGGCAGGGGGACATTCATGCAACCATTTACATTTGGGTTTTCAAATGTATGCTCACCGCAGGGCCCCTGTTCAGGCACTGTCTGACTGTCCCAAAGGGCCTGGAGATTGGCCAGCCGCTCAGCTGGCTCCATGGAGACTTTCTTCATGATTCTCCTGCAAGATCAACAGCAACAATAATAAATTTCCAAAATCCAGATTTCTTAAACTGCACACAGAGTTATTTCAGGTTATGCCTTTTTTAAAACGACGGTGGCTGTCACTTCAGCTCTGGAAGTATAATTCCATTTTATGAACACCAAGGATCTGGAAATCTATGGAAACTTAATAATCAACACCTTTATTATTTCTCTCTTTATTTTATTGAGATAACACTGGTTAACAACACCATCTATGGTTTAGGAAGATAGGTTCAGACCTGCAATAATAAATCCCTCATCTAACTGTCTTTTGCATCTAAAGGTATCCAGCAATGTAGTCTCCGTTCAGCTGTTTCACAATATTAGATGTTATTGGAATACTTAGAAAAGAGTATGTTCTCTTTAAAAAAATGAGATATTACACTATGTGTATATGAAAAACAAATCACTAGTGTTCAGAGATTATAAAAGTACAAATCTCATCTGTCCTTCCGTGGCACCCCATACGAACGCCCATCAGGAAGCTGAACTTCCCCATTGGAAGAGCTGTCCTTTTACTCTCTCACCTGGTCTAAGATTCCCGTGGGGCTGAGAGCATGTCCAACTGCCCCTCTCCCAGGCCTCATGCTCATTCTTAGAACCCCACAAAGTCCCTGCTGCCCACGCAAGCCCAAAGAGGGGATGGTATAGTGGTTAAGAGGGTGGGAGTCCCAGTTTCATTATTCAAGAAATGGAAAAATAAGAGGACGTCCCCCATGGAGTGGTTTTGAGAAAGAAATTAATACCTATAAAGTTGTAAGAACAATGCCTTGGGCCACCCTGGTGGTATAGGGGTTAAATCTCAGCGCTATTATACTGTCACTGCTGGGCCTGAGTTCTCAGCCTGAATTCAATCCCCCACCAGGGAGCTGACCCATATGGCGCAGCAGACCTCTCCTGTCTCACCCGCTGCTCCCCTCAGCAGTGTATTTCAATAGAGCTATCTGTTCTGCTCCTCACTCTGTCCCTGGTGAATTCTCTCACTCCCCCACAACTCTGGCCTACACCCTAGTTCTTATATGCATAGAATAAATAACAATAAGTCTTGAAAAAATATGCCTGGTGCTGGTTTCAGTCCCAATAAATGTAGTTATCCACAGTAATCATTTAATGGACGATTTGTGAATTCAACTCGCCCCTCCCCCCAAACTACCAAATGCCACATTGCCCCAAGACCTGTCACCAGGTACTAAGTACACAACAAGGAACAAAACAGATCTGGTTCTGCCCTCACTGAGCAGGCAATCTACAATATGAGAAGAAGCTAGTAGAGGGGGTGGGAAGAGCAAAGAAAGCACTAAACCTGCTCTCTGGTGGGAGGGAGGACCTGGGCAAGTGGGGAGTTTGGAAATGCTCTTTAGAGCATGATATATTCATGATAAGATTTGAAGGAGGAATAAAGTTAACCAGGAGCAGGGTCGGAGGAGGGTTAGTGAGGAGCAGAGAGTATTTCAGCTAAAGGGACGGCACTTACTGACCACAGGTGGAAAACAGTTGCAGACTGGAACCTGTGATGGCGAGAAGGGTGACAGAGGAGTCGGGTGGTGGTGGGGGGGGGTTATAGAGGTCGTGGAGTGCCTCAGAGGTCAAATTAAGGATTTTATACTCAGGGCATTGAGGAGGCACAAAAAGACAAAACAGGGAGTCTGTGATGATTAGCCAGGAATTGCCAACAAATATAGGTGTCAAAGGGCTTTGGAAAAATGATAAATAATTTGGGGGACTTACAACCCAGCAATTCCACTCCTAGGAATATACGCAATGGACACAAAAACATTAATCCAAAAGGTCACATGCACACCTATGTTTACTGGAGCACTATTTACAACTCAAATGCCCAAAAATTAATGACTGGATAAAGAAGATGTGGTACATGTGTGCAATGGAGTACTATTCAGCAATCAAAAATGATAAATGACCGCAATTCTCAGCAACATGGATGGAGCTAGAAGGGGTTATGTTCAGCAAAATAAGCCAGAAGGAGAAAGAAAAATATTCAATGGTATCACTTATAGGAGGAATATAAGAGAGCCAAATGAGAAATCAAAAGGAGAAAATAGCATACAGAACATAAACAAAAACAAAAACTAAGCAGGCAACCACAAATAAGACACATTCTACAGGGAAGGGGGAGGAAGAGAAACAAAAATAGGGGAGCAAAGAGCACAAGGGACTATGGTGACGGCTCACGGGTGAATTGGTGGTGGAAAACCTACGGGGATACACAAAAATGTTAAGGATATAAATTAAATTAAAAAGAGAGAGAGAAAAAAATAATTTGGGGGACTATCTGTAAAGTGCCCACTAAGAGCGAAGGTCATACAGTTCTGATGACCAGGGAGGTTTACCCCTGCAGCTCGGCTACCCTAATGCATTGGAGACACGGCAGGTTGGTGGGCTACAGGGGTGCAGTTTCCAGGCAGGCGAGCCAGAAACACAGTAGGGACAGAAGCAGTTGTGGATTCGGATGGGGTCTGCCTGGAATGAGGAACACTCCAGGGGGCGAGACAGTCAGGCAAGCAAAGGGAAGCAGGAGGGAAAATATCAGAAGTCCAAGGCGTGGTGGCCCTGAGAGAGGCCGAGTATTGGTTACCTCCAAGGGAGAAAAAGTGCAAGTGTGGTCAGAGAGCGATGAGTAAACTGGGATTTCACACCAGTGGAACCTGTTTCCAGGGGATAACAAAGTCTGGGCTGTGGCCATCAAGGGTGAAGAGGGTGGAAGTGGGGAGAACCACTGTTGATGAGTCCAAATCATCCAGGACCCCAGAGCCACGCTGGGGCCTGTGTGCACAATGGTGCAGTAAACATGCTAAGTTATAGTGAATGTATTTTAATCTTTCCTTAATGATTTAAAAGCACTTCTGCTACACAGCATGCCCTCAGTCACCAGGAATTTCAAGCACCTGGTAGAGCTTTAAAAGAAAATGTTGCCAGGTATTTCTCTTTCCTGCTGGATGGAATCCAGGTAAAATGTGCTGGAGACTGACCAGTTGCCTAGTTGGCATGTTCTACTTTAAAGGAAACCTCAACTACACACTAAAAGCATTTAAATACAAACATTCTGCTAGCAACAAAAATATTCCTACTACTATGCAATCTTTACGATTGAAGCATAATCAGTTACGACCAATCGATGTCAAATGTCATTAATTCTCTCAAATGTGTCTGTAAATATGTGAGAGCATGATTTTTACCTACCTGAAAGCAACTATGATTAAGTCCCATTATTCTAAAAATCCGCAATTTGAAAGAATTGTGGATTTCAGAAGATGTTCACAATGAAAGTGATATTCTACAATCCAGCCATCTGGGATGATTTGTTTTAGTTAATGCTATGACTCTGGTATTTTAGTGGCATTATTTTCTGGCTACAAGACAGTGAGGCCAGATATTATACAAAGAAACAGCAGAGCTGCAGGAAGCAGATCTAAGCATTTCCACAGGTGAATTAAAGCAAACCTTGAACACACCAAGATGGACTTGGGTCTGACTTCATAAGAGAGCCCATTTCTCTTCTAAATCCCTTACTTCAGCAGCACTGTGGGGCCTGCTATTTCAGGGACATACAGGATGAAGTGAAGCAAGTCAAAAGCAGGAAGACAAGGCAAAAATTTTAGGCAGGAAGTTGGCAGGATTAAGAAGAAGGTGGTAGTTTAGAGTTCTAGGAAGAATTAAAGTAATCATGCCAGATTCAGAGCCCAGGGCCTCAATTTCATTGCCAAAACCACAGCGATCATTCATACTCAGGAGGCGGAGGGCAGAAGCAGGTAGCAGATGTCTCGGAGAACAGAGCCCCTCTGTGAAGAGGTATAATGGTGTAATCTAAAAAGGGGCAGTCCCATCACCCCTGCCCCACATGCTGAAGGGTGGAGCTGAGGAGCAAGGGGAAGACGACCCTTGGAGGAGGCACATGGAGCAAAGAGACATGTCAAGAAGAAACAGCACTTGCTTCTTGGCCTTGGACATGCAGGAACTTGGGGGACATGGAAGGAGACACTTGGAAGAGACAGAGACATGGGTGAGAGACCCCTGGGGAGGCTGACAATGGCAGCCTTTATCTTGACTTGTACTTTGGTGATGCTCTTTTCCTTCCAGATCTGCCTGGCCCCTTCTGACCCTTTCCTATGTGTCTCCACCAGAAGTTGCCTTAGACTGAGGGCAAGTATTCAGGCCTAGTGGCCCTGCTTTGAGCCAACCCTGTTTGGCTGGATATTTACCCAGGTGGGGTTTAAGTAACTGGGTATTTCATTGGAAAGCTATATACTTTCTTCTCTCTGTGCACACTAATTCTATTAATGTTCTTTTCCATTGATGGATTTACACACTAAGAGTATGGTTGTCTTTATGCAGTGGATGGCAGAACCCATTTAGGGTGTGCAAGATTGGGGTTCTCAGGGGGCCCCTCAGTCTGCCCACTATCAGAGTTACACCTGGCATTTTCCCAAATCTTCAAAACCACTCTGCAGAAGGGCTGGCCTGAGCTCCACTTCTGTAACCTTTTTTTTTTTTTTAAAGATTTATTTATTTGTGCATACAAGAACTGGGGTATAGGTCAAAGGTATGGGGGAGTGAGAGTACTCACCAGAGACAGAGTGGGGAGCGAGCAGAACAGGCAGATCGACTGAAATACACTGCTGAGGGGAGCAGCGGGCAAGAAAGGAAAGGTCTGCTGCGCCATGTGGGAAACTCCCTGGATGGGGCTTGAACTCGTGCTGCAGTGGCTGCTGATAGCTTCATAGTGCTAAGACTTAATCCCTTGTGCCACCAGGGAGGACCCCACTTTTGTAATAGTTCTAATCATTCTTTCATAAGGAACTAAAAAAAATTAGATTTCAGGAACTAAAGGAGACCCATGAAACAAGTGTGTTCATTTACATGTGAGATAAAGTTCTGCGAACTGAACCAGAAGGTGGCAACTGTTTCTTCTGTATTCTCACACTATGAACACAAACAATGGGGAAGAGGAAAAGCCACCCCACACAAGCAGTTTTCTGCCTGGAGCCAAATATCAGCAAAGAGCACGTCTGTGTCACAAGCACCAACTCACACACACAGAGGGAATGTCAGACACAGACGGACAGACAGACAAAGGTTCTGCTGTCAAGTAAGTGCCATAACACGTAAACCACAATCCAGGAAAACAGATCTGCCAGACCTGTCACTCACTCGCACACAGCCTGGCAGCTACATTTACATTATGTGCATTTATTCACACAGAACTCAGAAAATCTCTCAGGGTGGCAAGGAAAAGAGGAGCTCAGACAAGCAGGCAACTCTCTCTGCAGATCTCACGCTGAAACTGTTAACATGAGAAAAAAAAATTTGTAAACCCTTTGAATCTACTCATATTGATTGACTGATTTAGCATTCCACCTCAATGCCCATCCTGTGGAATACAGCAACTGTCTCCAGAATGGCATGTTTCATTAATGTCAAGCACACAAGGAAATGCTCTGTACTGCTTTAGAAAGTGCGGGGCTGTCAGGTGGAAAAACACCTTTCTTTGGTTTACAAGTAAACTCCCATTTTGTCCCTTTCTCCACAATCATCTCCCCTTTTTATCCTTCAATGGCTTTTGACTTCACCAAGGATTTGCAATGCCAGTTTTATTATAGTTGTAAAGAAACATTACCCTAACATACCAACCTACCGCTCAGCCAACTTTTAAATGTGTCACATATGAAAGAATTATCAAGCCTTCTGAAAGTCCAAGAAAAAAATCATGTTAGAAGGCTACTTTTCTGTCAACAAAAAAAACCCTAAAAAGGATGTCATTTACATTTGACAACAACAAATAAATAAAGTACAGAGTGTAATCAACTTACATAGCAAGATACAGTCATTTGAAAAAAATCATAAACATCAAAATCATAAACACCAAAGAAATTCCCTCAAATGTCACCAATTTCCTGTTCCACAGAGTAAATTTCATTCTGGGTAACGAACTGCCATAATAGCCCAGCGCTCCCTTTTAAGCCGTTTACATGAGATACTTTAATCCTCAGAAAACTGCATTAGTATTACTCTTCCTATTTTGCAGAAGGGAAGACTGAGGCATTGAGAAGTGAGCCGACTTGCCCAGAATCTCACCCCCTGAAGTACCCAGACAATCTGACACCTTCCTGTTCCAAACTGGAGGCTAACACAGCATCGCAGACCAGTGCTCCCTTAGGTGGAAATATCACTTTATTTTCAAGTTCAAAACCCTTCAGGACTCCTTTTCCTCCCCCACCCTCGCAGAATGTCTCTGATTTATAGTTGCCTGCTAATTTTGTTTTATTATTGTTGTTGTTTTCCCGATCCCTTATTTGGTTCCCCTATGCCCCTCCCATAAGTGAGACCATTCAATATTTTTCTTTTTCCTTCTGGCTTATTTCACTGAGTATGATCCCTTCTAACTCCATCCACGTTGCTGTGAAAGGCTCAAGTTTATCATTTTTTGATTGATAAATAGTATTCCATTGTGTATACGGGGAGAAAAGGACACAAGGGAATATGGTGATGGTTCACACATGATTCGGTGGTGGGAATTTTACAGGGAATACACAATGATGTGAAAGAGAAAAATTAAAAAAAAAAAAATAACCTTTCAGGAGCTCCCTAGTGCCTACACTTGAGACTTTCAGTCGGGCCCTTTCTCTGAAGCAATCTCACCTCTGTCTCAGTCATTTCTGCAGATTCTCAATTCCAGCTCTATTAGGATGTTGCTCTCCCCTAAAGGCAAGATACATCTGCCCCTGGCCCTCAACCCCACATACCCTCTGCCTCCAGTCTTTTCAATTTCCCCACAGAGCTCTCCCCAGGTTCACCACCCCTTTCATCCCCCACCCCTAAAGTCCTCCTCTCAAAAACAGGAAGACAAATACAAACACGAAGCAAACATCACTTTCTTGACACCCTGAATTAAATGTCACTTTCCCTTCTCTGAAATCTGAGGGTATTTCACACTCTCCATTTATATTATCTCTACAACTTTCTTACATAACCTTTAGACTATAAACTCTTAGCTGACAGGAAACATTTTACTCGGCTATGGATGAATGTATGTCTGAGGAAGTTCCTGAGTGAACATTTTCTAAATTCACTCTAACTTGTCTAAAGACTCAATAGTTAAAAAAAAAAAACAAAAAACAAACCTAGCTTGGTTTTGGAAAGCAGCCAAAGTTCCTACTATTTGAAAAGCTGAAGGCCATAATACAAAACAGCTTCCTGAAGAGAACTGCCACCTCAGACACCTCTGTGAAAACAGATTAAACACTTAGGCTACAAATATGTCCCAAGTTTCCCCTGACTATTGTTCATTGTCTCAGAGGGGAGGCCTCCAATGAAAGAATCACACAGCAAAATGAGGATATGAGGAAAACATTGCTAACAAGAGAATCAATTTTTAAGGTTCATTTTTCTTCTTTAATCTTTAAATGCTCTCTGTAAAAATGAAATAAGGTTTCCCTGTTTAATGAAGGGGATATGCCATTTTGTCAGGGAAAGGGAAAAAGGAAACGATAAACATCCTAACAGACACATGTGAGGGGGGAAAAGAGAAATCCTGGTGTGAATATTAATTTTAATTAAAATTCTTTCATTTATTTTCCTACCTGCATTCTCTTGACTATCATCATGAGGACTGGTTGCATTTTACAGGTATTTATATATTATTTTTATATGTTTGATTTGGGTCAGGGATGTTAGTTTCAAAATTCTATTTTATGAAAACCAGAAATTGAGATTTGTGCAGAGAGTTTCATTTTTATACAGTGAATCTTAGATTATTCAAGAACTCACAGCCTGACCTGACGTTGTGCTGGCTGCGTTCCTCCCAGTCCCCCTGCTTCTTGCTATGTGCTCATCAGACATTTTCGATGAATCAGTCCCCACCACAAGGACCCTGAACAAGGAAGGAGATTAGAGTTGGGCTGCAACGTCCCTCAGATGGGCTCCGGTAATATATTTGTGGGACAATATATTTGTGGGACAATCAGTCCCCACCACAAGGACCCTGAACAAGGAAGATTAGAGTTGGGATGCAAGGTCCGTCAGATGCGCTCCAGTAATATATTTGTGGGACAAGCCAGCAAGGCTTGATGATTCCAAATAGAACTTCATAATGTCCAACTTATTCTGAGGACAGTGGCATTACTAGACACATATTTTTATGTGGTTGTGTTAATTATGTAAAGGAAACCTTTCCCTTGCCGACAGTTTTGACTAAAGGCTTACAAGGAATGTAGCAGAAAGGATACAGCTACCCACTTCCCCACCCTCGCTAATCGCAGTAACCAACCCCAACATATAATTGTACATTTCCCCTGTCAAATCATGTAATACCACCTAAGGAACTTCAAGAGTAAAAGCAGAACATGCAAGTAACAAAATATTAAGAGTTTATTTTGACAAGCTTAACTGTGTGTGTTGGGTAGGAAAGCGAAATGCAAGTCAAGTACATGTGAGCCATTTAAATTCTCTGCCAAGTTATTTTGTAAATTATGAGCCACGCTTTCTTTCAGTTGGTATCTTCATTTGAAATGCCTTGCCTTTCCCTAGTCTCTCCCAAATTTTATCCATTCCATGGCACAAAGGAAGCAGAAAACATCTGTGCTTATCCAAAAGCTCAGAGTATCACTATCTGTCAAGGGATTTAAGATGAATAAAAACACAACCTGTGTTCAAAAAGCTCCCAGGCTGGAAGGGTGGACAGGTGGTAGGTCCTGTGCTGTGCATCACTCTTACTTCTCAGGGGCACTGCTGGTGGATTATCGCTGTCTCCAGCAACAATCTCCCTCTTTCTACAAGATTGTCGCCATAATGAGAGCCATAGACTTTAAGATCTCCCATTTTGGGGCCTCCCTGGTGGGGCAACAGGTTAAGGCGCAGCACTATGAAGCTATCCAGAGCCACTGCAGCACGAGTTCGATACCCGATCAGGGAGCTTCCCCTGTACATAGCGCAGTAGACCTCTCCTGCCTCGCCGGCTGCTCCCCTCAGCAGCGTACTTCAGTCTATCTGCCTGTTCTGCTCCCCACTCTGTCTCTGGTGAATCCTCTCACCATCCCACACCTCTGGCCTACACCTCAGCTTGTATGCATAAATAAATAAATCTTAAAAAAAAAAATCTCCTATTCTGAATACGACAAAAATGCCCTGTAACTCCTCACACTCCTTTCAGTACATTACATTTAGCAGTTCCCTTTTTTAGCTAAACTTCTCGAAGAGGTTTTCCATACATGCCACATGCACTTTCTCACTTCTGAATTCATCACACAACCATAGTAGTCTTTCTCCCCCTACCAAGACACTGGAACTGCTCTAGTCAAGGTCACTGTGACCTTCACTGCATCAGTCCAGGGGACACGGCTCTGCCCTCAGCTTGTTCCGCACCCAGCTTGATCGCCCTGCGATCACCAATTCCTCCTTCAAAAACTTCTTCCAGGCTCTGGTTTTCACTGGCATTCTTCCTCAACAGCCTGTCCCTCCCCAGCAACCTGTGCAGCTCTTCCTCTTTCACCTGACCGCTAAATGCTGGGCTCCTTCTCGGGACAAGGGCTCTTCCAGGTCCACATCCCTCTCTCATCTGCACTCATGAATTCAAGACCATCCTTACAAGAGTGACTCACGGGCTTACCTGGTGGCACAACGGTTAAGTCTCAGCACTGTGAAGCTATCAGCAGCCACTGCAGCACGAGTTCGGTACCTGGCCAGGGAGCTTCCCACATGGGGCAACAGACCTCTCCTGCCTCGCCCGCTGCTCCCCTCAGCAGTGTACTTCAGTAGATTTGCCTGTTCTGCTCCCCACTCTGTCTCTGGTGAACCCTCTCACCCCCCACACCTCTGGTCTACACCCCTGTTCTTGGATGCATAAATAAATCTTTAAAAAAAAAGCAATAGTGACTCACATGTTTACTAAATCTCCAAGCTCGGGCCTCTCTCTCCCCCAGGCTTCACCGATGTCCCACATCTCAAGTTCAACTTGCCTAAAACAGGTGGGGAAGGATCTACCCTCCCAAAAAATCAGTAAATAAAAATTTACCCCCATGCTTACCCCAGGCCTCTCCATCCCGCTGAAAAGGAGCATCAGTCACGACACAGAACCAGAGGCGCATCCTTGCTTCCTCCTTTCCTCACTGCAGTTCCCCACCTGCAAGTCCTGGGTCCAAGATAAATCTTCTCCCTACTATCTTTATCCCTAATGTCACTACTTATGCATATTCACACAGACAACACTCAGCTACATAATTGCCAAGTGTCCAAATTCGCTTTCTATTTCGTCATAAAATATAAAAGAAATCTCATCACATCCCTACTTACAATCTTGTACGGGTTTCACTATGAAACTACTCTTCACTCTGTTCTACATTAACTGGCCACAGTCTATTGTTTCCAACCTCACCTTAAACTGCTTATCATCCCCTCCCATCTTCATCCTCCTTCATTCACACACTCCAGCCACACTGGTTCTCTATCAGTTCCTCAAAGTCATCAAGACTTTGGAGGCAGAAGAAATAGCACGAGCAGAGATCCTGAGAAGAAAACCTTTGCCATCTACAAGCTCCTGCTCTTCCTGTGGGTCTGATCTGAGTATCATGGCCCCAAAGAGGCCTTTGCAGAGGTTTATTCTTTATACCAGTCTTTATGGAAGATCAGCTGAAGCATTTATTCAAATTTACAGCTACTTCATCTCCCCTTTTGGGGGGAGGTGGGTTTGTTTTCTGACACAAGTAAAGCAACTTTTCAAGCGAAGTTCCAGGTGGGCAGGGAGCACCCCAACACTTAGCTCTCAGTCCAGCATATGGTTGAATGCAGTAAAATACTCTGTTGGTAAATAAATGTATAAACAATTATAACACACTATGACATGGGCCAGCCTGGAAAGTGATCACAGAGTTCTGTGGAAGCACATGTAAAGGAACTCTGAACAGGTGAGCAGGTACCTGGGCAGTGTCTTTTGGAGCAGGAGCTTGTCAAGATCAGGAGCCTACAGGAAAAGACTGAAAATGCAGAAGAGGATGCTGTGTTCAGGAATAGGCTGGTCTGTGGGCAGGACAGACACAGTCTCTATGCCAGGCGACTCAATTCAGATGGTCAAGAAACCTGGTCATTAAGAACTTACATCGGGCAGAGAGATAGCCTGGATTACAAATGGATTACTGGCAAAGGTGGCTGGAGGGGGAGAACAAGCAGCAGAGAGAACAGCTAGAACAATGTTGCTCTGGGAACGTGAGATGGTCTGAATTAAGGCAGTGGAAATGGGAAGAAAGACAAACCACCAGATCAAGACCTAATAAGACAGAATGAAAAGAGCTCGACAACTAATTAGATGTAAGCAGCTCAGCTTTTAACTTGGGAGATGCAAATGTGAATGGAATGCTGTAAATGTGAATGGAAATGATGAAGCCAGAAATTGAGACAGAACTTGGAAAAGATGCAGGGGGGGGGAAAGTAAAAAGTTCCCTTTGGAACATGCCAAGTATGAGGTGTTTGGGAACATGCTAGGGGAGACGCCCTAGAAGCATCTGGGAGATGGAAATGAAGATGAAGGTGAAGGCAGAGGTCACAGGCTTAGAAACCAACATCTATGTAATGAACATTTCTCTAGAATTCGAAGACAATTTTCTCTGCTAAGAAAAAAAATGAAAGAATCTAAACCAAAAAGAAAACTATCAATTTTCCCCAGATCCTTAGAATACTAAACAAACAAGGCTGCATTATAAAGAAAATGAGTTTCTAAATATTGCTCTGAGGGCCTTATAAGCTTTTGCAGGCTGTGCTTAATAATTTTCTTATTTCATCAGTGGTAATTTGGAAGGAACGAAAGTCCATT
This sequence comes from Scalopus aquaticus, assembly GCA_004024925.1. Classification (NCBI taxonomy): domain Eukaryota; kingdom Metazoa; phylum Chordata; class Mammalia; order Eulipotyphla; family Talpidae; genus Scalopus; species Scalopus aquaticus. The sequence goes on along the minus strand of PVIJ01009878.1, from coordinate 51,580 downwards.
ACAAGGGAACTAGTGTAGAAAGACACATTATCAAAAGGTAGTTTAAGGAAAGTGAGTTACGGTTATTGCTAATTTATGAGTACCCCAGAGAGTCCTCTGGTGGCTTTGAGGATGGCAAGGAAACTGTTACTAAAAATGTTTTACTTTTGGCTATTTCCCCACTGCCGCTGTTGGTTCACTCCTCACCTCATCCCACCACCCCCTCTGAGCCCATGTCTCTCCTCACACAAGATCAGTAAAGGTTCGTCTTTAAGATCCTCAAATGCGGAAATCCTAGGCAGGCAGAGTGAGGGCGGCAGCCCCAACTAATATCTTCCATCCACTGGACTGAGGCCAGGGACACTTAGCTCCCTCTGCAAGCAGCCCAAGGGAGGAAAATGGGAGAGCAAAGCTTCAGAAAGAAGGAAGACCGAGCTGGACACCAGAATGCACAGGGCCCATGCTCCATTTTGTTCAGCTTACACAATGAAAAAAGAACCCAGTGAGAAGAACCAAACGTTTATCTGTCTGAAAGTCAAGGAGACTAAAAGGAAGTTCCCATCACAACTGAGCCACTTTCAGTCAACCAGAAGGTCTGAAAGACACAAAAGACTCAGTTTTTCTGCTGCTTTGCCTGTTAACTTTCAGGCAGGACAACGTAGACACATGTTCCAGAAGGGCAGCAGTCTTCAAAATTCCCCTCCTGTCCCATCACCCTCCCTCCCCGCGCCCCTCAAGGAAGGTGCAGAGAAAACCATCTTACTCATGTCTGCCTGAGGCTTCAAGGCATTCTCATGCAGGGAGACCCATAGGAGAGAGACTTTTTCCAATCCTTGTATCATCTCCTTCCATCAAGAAAGTGTTTTGACTGTGAACTATTTTTTAGGGAGCTTTCTGACAAGAATCTCTCTGTTCTTTCAGCTCAGCTAATCTATTTCCCTCTTTCCAATAGCCCACACATTCCCAAAGTACAAACTCCGTTACCCAAGCACATATTCCTGACTAAAAATACTCAAAACCCCCCCAAAAAAAACAGCTTAAGAAAATTTACTAATATTCCTCAATATGTATTTTAGAAAACAAGGAGGACAATGAAAGAAGCTAATTTTCATGTTTAATTTCTTGTTTCCTCTGACTGAAAAGAAAAAAAGAAAAAGAAAAAGGAAAATGAAGCACTCTTACTCTTCATTAATACTACGTTCAACACCTTTATACAAAGTATTCAGCCCTTGGTATTCTGCTAATAGCTGTGAGGAAAATTCACCCTGAGGTAAACTTCTAGATTCACCTAAAAAGGTCTATACGTAAGTTTTAATCTAATGAGTAGAGCTGAAAAACTGACAAATCCCTTCTTAACCCAAGTTCTTTCAAGAATAAGGCAGAGCCCTATAGAAACCTCAGACATAAAACACAAAGATTTGAGTTAGAGTTTAGATACTGAATGTTTAAGAGAAGCAAGAATGAGAGAGGAACTAAGAACTGAGAGAGACAGAGGAAAGCATAATCTCATTTCATGCTGAGGAAGAACACATTCCCTGCTGTGGCCCCTCTTCCCCAAAGAACTCACACAGGAGAGAGGCCAGGAAATATCCTCCTCAGGCAGGTGCCGATGTGGGCCAGCACTTCATTCACATCCTCCAGCGACGCCATCTTCATGGAGATACTACACTTCTCAGTTTCCACAACCATCTGCAAGGACCAAGATGGATATTGCTTAATAATGAGCCCAGTTCCTGGATTTTTTAGTTTTAAGTAACGTTACCTATATACTCACATAGACATATAATTTACACATTACCAGTTTTTTAACACCCCTAGTTTAAGACTCAAAACATTATTTGGATAGAGAGTGGAAACATTGTCAGAACCATCTACAAACTGAAACAAGTGTTCTAAGGGCCAAGCTACAGATTCAAACAGTCCTCCCCACCCCATGTGATGCTGATGATGGGGAACCCCAAAGTGATGGAGACAGAATTTCCACACTTGCACAGGTCTTGTCCATTTACCACAACTTTGTCTTGAGGTACAGAAGTATTAGTTATGCTATAACCCTACTATCCGGTGTAAGTACAAATACTTCCTTCTATGACTATGTGAGGGCCACCTGACAATTACCTTTTTAAAAAAGCATGTTTTAAAAACAAGATACCTTACAGATGTTTAAATTAAATAGTAAAACCTTTTTGCATGGCAACAAAAGAAAAATCAAATGCTTATGAAAGTTTCAGCTTCTAGATGAGAGGATGCTGGAAAAGATCATATGAAGGTAACAAATGTTCCATGCTAGGCAGAGACTCATTCCTATATCGAACTGTTGGAGATGCCCAAAACTTATTCCAAAAATGCTGGACACTGAGCTCACAGAGCTAGTGAGATATCTACATATAAATCAACTCGATAAAAGACAAGTTGCAAAAGAGACAATAGAGAGATTACAGATACGTTTCCAATAAAATCCACTCAATCACTTTGGATTTCAAAAATATTCCCGGAAACTGCAATCCCGTTGGATAATCACTGCATCAAAATACGCTTACACTTACACATTTACTTCCTGTTGTTATTTAATTTGTACAAAAATAGGATAGGGAAACACTATACTTAGTACGTGCAACTAATGAACAGGATTAAGAAAGCAGTCTGTCAATCTGCTCGATGTTGTCCTAAAATTAGCTAAATTAGAAATTATTTAAATCTGCCTCGCAAAGTGTTTATATTAAAAGGAACAGTAATACAATTTGTCAAAATAATGAAATTAAAGAAAATGGCTTATGTAATTTGAGTGCTTAAAATATTACTTTTTCATTAAGTATCTTCAGAGGAATCTGTTAACAAGTGTTTCATACCTATCAACTCTATGCCAGTTAGAGGGGTTCCTTAATATTAAAAAATAAATAAAATATTTCCTTTAATCTGAATTTTCAGCATATTCCTCAAGAAATTAATAAAGTAGGCTTTGAAATTCTCTACGCAAAAATCACACTGGTGTTCTACAACTGATCCATGAGATATTTCCCCTGGGGGAAAAAACAGCCAGATTTTCTATACCTGGAGGTATTTACTGAGCCACCGCAGAGCACATCAGAGAAGTGTCTTAAGACTAAAGCTGCTCTGTGAACATGTCCGGAAAAGCCAGAGACTCTAGGGTGCGGCCATCTTGTTAGTGTTCTACACCCCACCCCCACCTTCCCGCCAGGGGTAATTATATTTCTCACCACAGGTACTTCTACTCCCCTCACATCTAGTGCATTTATTCAGTTCACAGTTTGGGTGTGAGTAATTAGTAATTAGTTTATTCTAATTCCACTTAATCTAAACACCTAATCATCCTTAATTGCACAGGACTGAAAAGAGTGACAAGGAAGAAAGAAAGGTGGCAGGTGGGGGAAGAAGAGAGGGCTTCCAATCCACCCTCACAGCGAAGTCCTCACACAGACAGGGCATACTACATCGCCACCTCTGCGTAAGTCAAAATTGCTACAAAATCACAGGGTGAGCCAAACAGGAAATGAGTTCCACAGGAGAAAGATCACCACGTCAAAAACCTTCCCCCCCCCCCATTTCTGCAGGAGAAAAATAGTGCTTGAAACCATTTTTACCCTGACACCTAGCAGGACATAATCCATGGCCTCCAGCACACTTGAAATAGTAATGGGAGATAGAATCACTAGATTTTTGTTTAAACTCAAGTTTCCAACTCCCACCCCACCTCCTTTTGTAAGGGAGAAAAACCTTGAACAAACTTTGAGCAGCTTTATTAAACCCAAGATAACAGACTTGTCAGTTGTTTTGCTTTCCTCTAACAGAACAGTCCTGGGTGGTTTGCCAAAATCATTCTAGGATATAGCAAACAATTAACTAGACATATAATGTATATAACATATATCATAAACACAATGATTTTATAATTTATATATTTATATAACAATTTGTATTATAATCATATAAATAATATATGATAAAGTTTATAAATATAGTTCATTTTTAATATGTATAGGTATATGTAGTTTATATATATATATAAATCAATATATAGAGTTTAAATATATATTCTATACATGAATCACAGCAGGTGTTTTAGTTCTATAAAAAAAAATTCAAAACTCTAACTAACTATAAAAGTAAGTATGTAACTGTTTCATCCACCGGCCATTAAGCCAATGGAGCTTGACCACCACTAAATGCTACAGCAATGAGAGACTTGGAAAACAAGAAAAAGAAAGAAGCGACAGTAAAAGTCACACTTCACTACCTCAGTAACACACGCACACTCACTCATATACAATGTGCACATCCCAGGCCTTTAATCTGAATCTTATGAACTGAAATTAAGTAAAGACAACAACAGCAATGAACACAAACTTAATAAGTAGCAGAGAACATTAGAAAAGAATGTCTTAATCAGACTGGATTCTGAGTTCCACAGGCAGACACGATCATCCTTACAATTTTACAAAAAAGAAAACTGAAAGTAGAGACATCAGGAAACCCCAGATTACCTGAGTTACTGTCAGCTTCTGGAATGTAACAGAATCAGAAGATATGTTTAATGACAATAAAAACAATTCCACCCCAGGTATACTGAGCCTTAACCATCATGGGGGGCTGAGGTGAGTAGGAGGGCACATGTGATAGAGAGAGGGGTGCTGCTGAAGGTTCTTATATTTTTAAGAAGCACCATGGGAAATTCTAAAACATCAAACTTTGAATATCACTAAGTGACTGAGGTCCTCACTGCTAGTCTAGTGTCCAGACCATGCAACAAGGTTGCACTGACTCCATTCTATATGGCTGTTCTTGTGACAGTGACAGAACAACTTCATGGAACTGAAGTAGATGAACTTCTACCCATTTCTTCTGAATGCCAGAAAGACAAAGGGACAGGACTACAAAGTATGTTCCAGCAATCACATGAGAAAACTGGTCTCGCTTTTATCAATGCCCTCGTCAGAATTAAATACCACAACCACAGTGTATCTTAATATAACGTTGGCATGAACATTTCAATACTGCCCTTCTGCTCCCATCTCAACATCCAAATCATACACGTAAACATTCCTGAATTAATATCATCAAGAAGACTCTGGTTATGTGATCATTCATGAGTGATCATTCACTTCTACATATGTTTGGCCAAATGGGCAAACATATGGTGCTATAATTTTTCTTCCAAACTCCTGTGTCTAGAGAATGATAAACACACGGGATAAAAAATTGCTCTAAGATGATCTATGGAAAAATTCCAAGGATTTGTATACAATCTCGATTAACATAAAGTGACAATTTTGATAATTTCTTTTAAGAACATTATCAACAAATTCCACATGTGCATATACAAGTTTCCTTTGTAGTTTGAAAAGTAAAACACAAGGTAAGGAGGAGGAAGGAAATAATGAAGATGACAGTAAAAATCAATGAAATGAAAACAAAAATCAGTAAAATCTATAGAGAAAATCAATGAAACCAAAAATGAATCAAAAATGAATCAATGAAGTCAACGAAACCAAAAAGTAAGTTCTTTGAGAAGATACATAAAAGATAGAAGTAGAAGATAAAATATAAGATAGAGTTATCTGAAATTGACAAACTTTTAACCAGACTGATGGGAGGAGAGGAGGAATGGAGAGAGGAGAACCAAATTACCAGTATCAGGAATAATATTCTACAGATACGTTAAGGAAAACAAGTGAATACGACAAATAACTTTCTATCAATATATTTTACATCTGAGATTAAATGGATGAATTTCTTAAAAGGTACAAACTATAAAGTTCATTCAAAAAGCATATGAATGCAACCATATCTAGCAAAGAAATTCGAATTTTAGCTAAAATTGTTCCCAAAAAAAACCATAGGCCCAGATAACTTCATTGGTAAATTCAACCAAACAGTGACGAAGAATTAATACCAACTTTATGTTAATTTTTCTAAAATAACTGAAGAGAGACTACTTCCCAGTTCATTCTCAGAATCCATGATTATTTTAATACAGGACAGAGAAAATATTAAAAAAGAAAACCACACTCAGAAATTCTTATTAACATAGATGCAGAGATTCTCCACAAAATTTTAACAACAATGTGTAAAATAATATGGTATCACCAATTAGAGTCAATCCCAGGAATGAAAGGAAGATTTAATATTTGAAAATCAATTAGTATAATTCACCACAAGAAAAAAGAAAATAATAACCTCAACAAACAGGAAAAACATTTGACGAATACAACCAATTCCTAATAAAAACTCTCAGCAGAGAAAAGAGAACTCTCAACCAGATAAAAGGCATCTATGAAAAATCACAGCCAACATCACACCTAATGGGGAAAGAATGATGCTTTTGTTCACTAGGAATAAAACAAGGATGCCTGTTCTCACCATTTCTCTTCCGACTTGCACGGGAGGAGTTAGCCAGTGCAACTGTCATAGCTGAAATTTGATTTCATTGTACTTACATCCAATACATTAGCCTATTGCTGTTTCATGAAGGTTGATAGGAGATAGGAGACTCCCGGGTCAGAGACAAAGAAAGGACTTTATTATTCATGGCATGGCAAAGGGCATAGTATCATGTTTGGATAGATTCTCCTTCATTCCAAAGGACCCCAGGGTGACAGGGAAGGTTCAGAGGGCCACCTACACATGCAGTGGGTTGATTCCAGGAAAAGCAGCACTCATAGAGCTTGGGTAATCTGCTGTTGTCATAGCTAACAGTAAGCAAACCTGTCTTTTGTTCAGAAGGGAAATGTTCCAACATCCCATGAAGCTGGGTGCTTTCTGCAAACACAACCTTGAGAAGAGCTTGGGTAAAAGGGCAATCACAGCCTCGAATTCTTGCCATTCCCAGCAGGACACGCACAAGCACCAGCAACCCAGAAGGCATGTTTCCCAAAAGCAAGAAAAAGAAAGGCATCAATGATAAAAAAGGAAAAAGCAAAACTTCTTATTCACAACCTCTATGTAGAAAAGGATGGAATCTGTCAAAAATGTGCTAGACTTAATAGCTTCAGTATATAGCAAGGTGACTATATACAAGATCAATAAGCAAAAGATCCATTTTATTTCTATCTACCAGCAAGAAACAATCGGAAATTGAAATTTAAAACGCCGTCTACAATAGTATCAAAAAATGAAATACTTAGAAATAAATATGACAAAAGATATATATGGTCTTTACACTGAAAGTTTTAACAAAATACTGCTGAGGGAAATTAAAGATGACCTAAATACCCGCAGAAATACACAATCTTCTTAGGTCAGAAACTCCATATTGTTGAGATGTCACTTCTACCCAAAAGGATTTGCAAATTCACCATAACCGTAACTAAAATTTTAGTGGATTTTTTTCTTTTTTAAAAAAGAAAGTGAGCTGGTTCTAAAATTCATGTGGAGTTGCAGGTCATAAGGACCTAGAATCACTAAAATAACTTTGAAAAAAGAAGAGCTGTGTTGAAGACTAACCCTATCCAATTCAAGCCTTACAATAAAGCTGTGATAAGTAAGACAGTAGAGCAGAGGTTTAAAGATAGGGAAAGAGACCAAAGCGACAGGTTACATGCAAGATGTGGATATGAATCCACAAATACAGAATAATTAATCAGCAACAAAATGAAAGCTAGTTCAGTGAGGGAAATAACAGTCTTTTAAACAAATGGCATGCAAACATGTGGATATACTATAAATGCAGAATAAAGAATTCTCATCCACACATTTGATTATATACAAAAGTTACCTCCAATGAATCACAGATCTACATATGCAACCTAAAATTATAAGATAGAACATCTTGTGACCTCAGGTAAGCAAAGACTTATTCAATGTGACACCAAAAAAGACACAGCACATAACGGAAAATATTGATAAACTGGACTTCATCAAAATTTAAAATATCTAGCCTTTGAAAGGCACTATAAAGAAAATGAAAAAGTGAGCCACATACTGAAAGAAAAATCTGTTAAAGTCATGATTCTGATAAAATATTTGTATTTGGAAAATATTTTAAAAATATAAAATATTTTAAAAGGCAAACAACTTAGAAGGCAAAGATTTGGATCGACACTTAACCCAAATAGCTGATGGCAAATATGCAAACAAAAAGATGCTCAATATTTTCAGTCACTGGGAAAATGTAAATTAAAACTGCAAGGAAAATGGCAAACACTGGCCATACCAGTGTTGATGAGTATTGGGAGGAAGTGAAACTCTCATCCACCAATGGTGGCAATGTAAAAGGGTACAAGGACTTTAGAAAATAGTTTGACAGCTTTTTAAAAAGTTCACATATGATTAAACCCACCATATGATTCAGTCCCTGCACCCCTATATATTTACCCACAGCAAATGGTTGTGAACATCCAATCAAAGATTTGTATATCGATGTTCAGAGTAGTTTTACTTGTCGTGGCCATAAACTAGAAATGACCCAAATAGCCATCACCAGGAAATGGATAAACAAATTGAGCTACAATCATACAATGGAATATTACTCAGCAATAAAAAGGAATGACTATTCAGGCATACAGCAAAATATAACAATCACAAAGTAATTATACTGACAGAAGGCACACAATAAAGAGTGTATACACTATTCAGAAAATTTTTAGAAAATGCAAGCAAATCTATAGTGACAGAGGGCAAATACCTATACATGCCAACAGATGAGGTGGAGGGAGGGACCAGGAGTATTTTACTAAGGTACATAAGAAAACTAGAGGGTGATGAATACCTTCACTGTATTGTTGTGGTAATGATTTCACTGACATGCATATGTCAAAACTTAAAAAAATGTACCCTTTATTTTACTACACGTTATTTATACGTCTGTAGTTTTAAAAAAAATCTAGATTAATACAAAGAATTCATTTATCACTATATTCCCAGAAAACCTTATACAATAGGTGATAAATGAACAATAGTTATGAAATTTAGCACTAAAACCTGTACAGAATCTCTAAGGAATGGCTCTCATGTTTACATCACCAGCTAGCATAAGAGCTAATTCATTCTTTTCAAGCTGAGTTATAGACAAGTGTTTTACCTACCAGAACAAATTGCCAAGTCCTACCCATGCAGGCCCTATTCAGTTTCTCATTCAGAAACTTCCATTTCCCTAACTTTGTTTTACTATCTTATCTCAAAAAAAAAAAAAAATCAACATTTGCTATAGTAACCAAAGTAGGTGTTTCACCATGCCTTCAGAAACTCAAGAAAGATTGTGACCTTGCAGTCATGACAAAGAATTTTCTGGAGTTCACACTCACCTGAGCTGACTTGCTGCACAGGACACCATGAATCTCCAAGTAGCTGAAGGTTAACTCGAGCTGCAGTAGAGAGAGGAAGGGGAAATAAACAACGGTAATGAGAACCTGTAATTTAGAACCTACAATTCAAGGGGGAGGGGGAGGGAGGGAAATGCTATAAGTAGAAATAGTCCAAGAGTAGATAAGTGGATAATGAAGAAGTGGTATATATGCATGGTGGAATACTACTTAGCTATGAAAAAACAAGATCCTGCCATTTACACCACCACAGATGGACCAAGAAAACATTATCCTGATTGAGATAAGTCAGATGGAGAAAGATAAACACTGCATGATTTCACTGTTTGTGGTGTGTAGAGAAACCAAGCTAACAGATGAACTAAATAAAAAAAAAAAATTTAGACTGTAAGACCAACTAATAATTACCAGGAAGTAAGGGTAAAACCAGGTAAAAGGGATCAATTATAAGATAAAGGACAGAAATGGACTTTTAGTGGTTAGCTACATGAAATATAGATAGATGTTAACTTTAAATGATACCTAAATTTATAATAATGTTATGACACAATGTTAATTCAACAATAACAAAAATTTTTAAGAAACCATCCAAGAGCAGGCAAGATAGTGGCATCTTCTGAAGTATGCTGTTTTAAATGCTCCTCTCAATAAGGTACAACCCTGATTTATCGTATTTCAATAAAAGCACTACTCACTTAACTAAAGGGTTGATAGGAAGGCATACTTAAGACTTTTAAAATTTCATTCAGAGATAAACCCATTAAAAAGTTTTTGTGCTTCTACTCCAGAATGTATTCGTTGAGAAATGAATGTGTGAAGTCACCCTCCTAAATACACTTTTTTGTTTCAAGATTCTGCTTCAGAAAGTCACATCAGGATAAAGACAATGCCAGTTTTCTTTCTTTTATAAATCCTAAGTGCCTCTTGGGTTATATTCCCACCACTTACCACATTCCTTCTACCATCTTTCCTAAAAATTCTTACTTTGAATGGAATTAGAAAAATACAAGATTTAGGAATTTTAAACTGTGCTTAAAGGAAACACACACAGTCTCTTCTGTCTCAATGTAGATAAAAGATGATTTTTTTCCCTTCTATTTTAAAAAGGTGTGCTCCTGCTCCTCTTGGCTCCTAATAACAGTATTTTGTTTTCCTCAAAATCTCCCTAGACTTGGAGTCTCCGTGTTGGTGCAAGGGGTTAAGTCTCAGCCTATGAAGCTGTCCGCAGCCACTGCCGCACGAGTTCAATCCCCAGCCAGGAAGCTTCCCACATGGCGCAGCAGACCTCTCCTGCCTCGCCCACTGCTCCCCTCAGCAGTGTATTTCAGTCAATTTGCCTTTTCTGCTCCCCCTCTGTCTCTGGGGAATCCTCTCACAACATTTCCCCCACCCCTGCCATCTCTGGCCTATACCCCGGTTCTTGCATGCATGCATAAATTTTTTTTTAAAAATCTCTGCAGAGATTTGCCTGTTTTTCCTGGACAGTGGCCACTAATCTTTCTCCCAGGTTTGCAGTCAACCCTCGCACTTCAGTCACCAGTCACAGGGACTAGCAACATGGAGGACTGAGTCAGATCAGCACCCTCTTTCCTTAAAACTTAAAATGTCTTGGCAAAAAAACACCCACCCAGAACCAAACACACAAGATCCTTAGTCCAGCCCTGGTAGGCAGTTGAGCTATTTTACATTTGGTGGGGATAACTCTTAGACCAGAGAACCCCTGAATCTCCAGTCAAATATACTAAAGTATGACAAGGAGAACTAGAGGTGAAAAGACATTTCATTCTTTCATTATTCATTTAGTCACCCATGGACTACGTGTCAGCATTGGAAATGGGAACAGGTTGGAGACATTCACCTTTTTCTGCAAGAGGTAAACGCAGCATTCAAGGCACATTTTAAATGTTCAGTTAGACTGGAAGTCCTCTTAGCAATGCTTCTCAAGCTCCATATTTGGTTGGATTTGTGCCTATTCTTAACACACCCTTGCTCCCCTGATGCTTGCCTACCCCAAAGATAGTTTAATAGAAAATGTCACCGGGCAAGAGTCGGGAGAACTGGTGGGGAAGTGAAGACCCATGCAGGCTGCATGAAGACCTGAGGACACTTTTAAGTCAGACATTGGTGACTGGTCAGATAAGAGAAAGGAATTAGCCTAGGCTGTGCCACCACTCAAAACTCCCCCACCACCCACTCTCTCTCCCCACCCCACCCCCAAGCATGACAGTCCTCATTCCACAGGCAACAGCCAATATCAATAAGTGACTGTCATTCAAGAACGCCTGCTGCTCTACAGAAGCAGTCTGTACCTCCAATCCTCAGTCAGGCTACTGAATACCCATCTTCCCGACCTGTTCCCCTCCCACCCAGTCTCCTCCACAGCCCTGGGCCTACACCCCAGCTCCCCCAATGCACTGTGTTCTTTCCTACTCCTAAACCTGTGGCCAGGGAAGATCTCCTAATCTGCCTGGTTGGCATGGGGTGATCCCTCACCCAGCTTCTCTGCAGACCCTATCATAATCTATAATTACCCACCCTCACCCCCTCCAAAGCAGAGTTGGAGCCTGCTGGGCTGACAGCAAGGTTCTATTTCTTCCTCTGCATGCCAACGCAGAGGCATTTGCTTTGCTGAGTTATCACTAAGATGTGAACCTCAAGTTTGTGCATCTGACTGCCTATGTGGTACACGGAGTAATAAATGGACACACACAAAAAAAGGTTAAGCAATTAGTACCTAAATTAAAGAGAAGAAACCGATGTCAAAACCAGTGCTGGTGGTACCCTATTGCTCTGAACGTAGTTATTCTCTCCCCAACTAATATCATTGACTCTGGTTTTGCTTCTCAGACCAGTGATGTATGGCACATGAATACCAACCAGCCGCCTCATGGGAGGAAAACTGCACGTGGCTCACTTTGGCAGGAAATCTGCCTTTCTTCACTTGTGATAAAATCAGAACCAATGTCCACACAGCCCTAGCCAGGCTGGATGTGAAACATTATGTATTTCAGGGATGGCATCCAGGAGAACAGCAGGAGAGATTTTATGCCCTCAGCCAGCAGAAGAGAGGCAGGGGAATTTCCAAGAGCTGACACGCCTTCTGCTGCATCAGCACTTTTTTATTAGGATAAACATGTCATTTGGGAAGCTCCTCAACAGGCTGCCTATTTTCTTAAGTTCATAAAATTTCTTCCTGCAATTAATTTTTCACCAGTGGAATAATGGTTAATTCACTTCCTTCTATCCTGCCCTTATTATACACAGGTAATTTAGTCTAACACCCATTACCTTCTAATTGATCTCATTTATAATACACTATAAACAAATCCAAAGGACACAAAAATATTAATTCAAAAAGATACCTACACTTCTATGTTTCTTGCAGCACTATTTACAATAGGTAAGATTTGGAAACAACCAAAATGCCCAAAAATAGATGACTCAATCAAGAAGATGTGGTGTATATACACAATGGAATACTATTCAGCAATCAAAAAAGATAAATTCATGCCATTTGCAGCAACATGGATGGAGCTAGAAGGGATCATGCTCAATGAAATAAGTCAGAAGGATAAAGAAAAATATCGAAATGGTTTCACTTATAGGAGGAATATAGGGAAACCAAATAAGGGGTCAAAAAATAACAATAATAAAAATAATAAAATAACAAAATGAGCAGGCAACCATAAATAAGAGACATTCTGCGAGGGAGGGAGAGGAAAAGGATAAAAACAGGAGAGAAGAGCACAAGGGACTATGGTGATGGTTCACAGTGAACTGATGGTGGGAATTTCATGGGAAATACACAATGATGTAAAAGATATAAACAAAAATATATACTAAAAAATAAAATAAAATAAATAAAATGGAAAGAATAAGAACAACCACTTTATAAGGTCTTGTGAAGATTAAGTGAAGCAATCCACAGAAGTTCTCAGCACAGTACCTGATATACTGTAAGCATTCAATAAATGCTAACTAGTATTTTATAAAATATATAATATATTGTAAACATACAGATGCGGTATTATCAAAAGGGTTTGGACCAAAAGTCTCATTGCTCAAAAAACTTTATACAAGTTAGCCTTTATATGTCCAGAAAAAAGGCAGCAGGTAGCCTAAGACTCTGACTAACTTCACCAAACAATAGGTTGGTTATCTTCACAGTGCTCAGGAAAAAAATCATGCAAATCACTTCATTTTAAATCCAAAAAGATCCATTTCCTTATAGCACTGGCTTTAGCACATAAGCAGGAATTCACAAAACAGTGTCTTCAATGCTGAATTCTAAGCAGCCAGAAATGACTAAGAAGAGAAGCAAATGACCCCGCAACCCAAACATCATAGCACAGGAAGAATGAGATTATCTTCCAACCCTCACCCATTTTGCTGGGTGTGTGAGAGAGAGAGGCGGGTAGTGCAGCAGAGAGCAGAGACAAGTAGGACCTGGTCCCGTTCTTCCTTCTCCTACTCATTACTTATGAATCCTTAGCCAAGTCAACTTCGTGAGCTTTGACCTATTTTCTAATAGCTCACCTACAAGGCTTCTTTGAGAATTAAGTGAGATGATATATCTTAGTAGGTGAAGTTACTAGAACTTTGGCGGTGGATGCAGTGACATACACATTTATTGAGGTGTGAATCTGCTACACTGCTGAAACCTGCACAGTACTGGAAACTAGTGGCAAATCAATAAAAAGTAAGATAAACATATTACTTAGTAGATAACTAACTTAAATCCAAGTAATAACAATGAGGTTAAGCTGGGGCTTTGTAGTCAGTCACTGAATAGAATCATTTCTCTCTCACCAACAGTTCAAGTTTGACCTTGGACAAGTTACTAAACCTCCTTCTACATAATGGGACCTACGATGGTTTTCCTAAGTGTTTTATTTTAAGAAATAATCTTATTTACTAAAATTGCACTTAGTAAATGTAGCTACTAACAATTTCTTAGGAAAAATCCTAATTTCTTGTTATCATTCAGTCCATATCCTATAAAATTGGTCAACACCTTTTTGTTACCATAAAGGATGTAAAAGTGACAATTATTCAGCCTAATTTGTGAGGTGTCCATTTCAATTTTAATTTGCACCATGTAATAAAAGGACATCTTGTGAATGTCCTTTAAATAGATCTTTTATAGAACAAAGTGGCACAATGCTATTTTTATTGGTGACACCAGACTACATGGAGAATGGCTGAGGTGGCTACAAAGCTGGTAATACACTTTTTAGAGTTATGAAGGTTATTTCCCTTCATGTCAAAGTCTTAGAAAAATCTGCTATTATTGACCCAAAGGAAATGAGAATTAGACTTGAAGAAAGTAGAAACCAGATCCCAGTTGAAAGAGAAAAATGACTGGATTCCACAAACCTCAGGGGTCTAGAGAATAAATGCTTCCCTAGTTTTTGTGGGGTGCCTTTACACAAAGGGGAACAAAGGAGTAAATAAAATAAAATAAAATAAAGTAAAATAAAATAAAATAAAAATACTCATCATCACAAGTTTTAGATGCTTCCTGGGAGAAGGAAAGAAAATACAGGTCTGCTAAGAGAACTCTGGACGCATTCACCTAAATCATAAGTCTGTGTGACAGATGAGTGTGTTGGACTAATGAAGGAGCGGGGGGGGGGGGGGGGGGGGGGGAGGGGGGGGGGGGGGGGGGGGGGGGGGGGGGAGGAGGAAGGAGATTAGGAGAGGGAGGAAACTCATCCACACTTACCTTGGTGGGGATTCGTGCTGTCACAAGGAAGGCTCGGCATGATGTAAGCACCTGTAAGATGAAAGAATCAGCATGAGTAGAAGTACCAAAAAGCAGGACTAGTGTGCTTTCGTGTTACCCACTGAGCTTTAATAATGCTGAAGTCTCAAGAAAGCACATGGCTGGGTTCCTGGTGGCTAAGATGAACAAGTGAGCTGAAACAGTCACTTCCCTGTCTTTAGTTTCACTCTGAGTCACTGTGTAGAAGGTCCACGTTGAACAAATGACCTGTGAGATCTTGAGATGGGCAACCTGTCCACAGTGCAAGGAAAACCAGCTTAGACAGGTCTCTTATCTGCAGACATGAGCCCCACTATGTCCACAGCAATGAAAAAGCTAAATGACAACTGCCACCACCTTTGTCCTCTTGCTTTCCCTTTCTCTGCACATGAGCTAATGGCATTTACATAATATACAGGCAGAACAGACTATTCACCCAAAAGGTCATCCCAACTTTGCTTCTCAGTGCTCTCTCAGTCCTATAGAGAACATTTATGGAAGTCTTCGCTCCAATACTCAGCTAAGAAAAAAAAAATTTACATGGTCCATGGGGTCCCATTTCCCTATAGGGCCCCAATGGGCAAGAGAGTTAATTCTAAACGACTGGAAATAGTTTGAACTCGTAAGTTCAAACCTGGAGCAGGAACCCCAGGTCCACAGTTCTCAAAGGCTACATGTGCTACTCAGCAGCTTGGAGTTCTGTGTGGACAAAAGAAAGGAGAGACTCCACTCAACAAAGAGAGGAAATTTCTGCACTTCTAGAGTCCTAGAGAACATTTTTTCAAAGAGCTTCCTTGTCACTAAATTAGTGTTTAGAAACAGATGCTTATGTTCTAGTCTAAGAATGCTGGACTTGAACAAAACCTTAGAAATCTAAGTCAAGAACATGAAGGCCCAAGTTGCTAAATCAACCCAGGGTTCAACCTTCCAATCCACACATAGAAGCTGAATCCATGGGTGTCCCTGCGGACTGCTCTGTGCCCATCTCTAGTCTCCCAACTTCAAACAGAAACGGTGTACTTAAGCACCACCCTGGTGGCACAAGTGGTTAAATCTCAGCACTATGAAGCTGTCGGCAGCCACTGCAGCCTGAGTTCAATCCCGGCCAGGGAGCTGACCCACATGGCGCAGCAGACCTCTCCTGTCTCTCGCCCACTGCTCCCCTCAGCAATGTAATTCAGTAGATCCGCCTATTCTGCTCCCCACTCTGTCTCTGGTGAATCCTTTCGCCCCTACACACCAGCTCTTGTATGCATAAATAAATGTTGTTGTTTTCTTCTAAAGAAACAGTGTATTTTCCATAAAACTCTTCTTTAAATAATCGTAAGTCGGGGCCTCCCTGGTGGCGCAGCGGTTGAGCGCTGCGCTGTGGAGCTGTCGGCAGCAGCGATGCGAGTTCGACGCCCGGCCGGGGAGAATCCCACATGGTGCGGCAGATCTCTCCTGCCTCGCCCGCTGCTCCCCTCAGCAGTGTACTTCTGATCTGCCTGTTCTGCTCCCCGCACTGTCTCTGGTGGGCCCTCTTGCCGCCCCACGCCTCTGGCCTGTACCCCAGCTTGTATGTATAAATAAATAAATCTTTAAAAATAAATAAATAAATAAATAATCATAAGTCACCACTAATGGGAATAACTTGAGAGGAAAGGGAGAGGGGGAGAGGAAGGAGAGGGGAGGGGAGAAGAAGGGGAGGGGAGAGAGAGGAACATAAGAGAGGAGGATGAGATGAGAGCCAGATACAGGCTGGAAGAACAAGATCACAAGCAAGGCAGGGAGGCCGAGGGCGAAGCCACAGTTCATTTCAAGACCTGGAGCCCGATACCTTCAACCACAGCTACAGGTCTACCTCGCTTCTTGAAAGATGACATTATGCCACTTGGCTTTTACAGAACATCGACCTTACTATCTGCCATCACTAACTGAAAGAAACAGAGTTTTTGCTTTGACAACAAAAGGTGAAAAGGGAAAACCACATTCAGCACTGTCCTTTAGAGGCAGCAGCGGGAGGATCAGCAAGGGCAGGCCCTGAAAGCTCCCTCCCCAGGAGGGTCTGCGCCGATGGTGCATTTGTCACATCAGTCCTGGTTTTACTACCTGTTGGTGTTATTTGGGGTTCTGTGCTTTAGTGAACATGATTCGGGAGATACATTAACGGAACTTGCTTCTCACATTATGAAAGGATTCTCAGGAAGGCTCTTCTATTGGATAGCAGGGAAAATCTGTGTTCACAGGATGCATCTTTCTGTAAGATTTATTTATTTATGCATACAAGAACTGGGGTGCAGGCCAGAGGTGTGGGGGGGTGAGAGGATTCACCAGAGACAGAGTGGGAAGCAGAACACGTGGATCTACTAAAACACACTGTTGAGTGGAGCAACAGGAGAGACAGGAGAGGTCTGCTACACCATGTGAGAAGCTCCCCCGGCTGGGGATTGAACTCGAGCTGCAGTGGCTGCCGAGAGCTTCATGGTGCTGAGACTTAACCTCTTGCGCCACCAGGGAGGCCCCTCGCAGGATCCATTTTTATCCAATATCACTTTTTCTACTTGATTCTAAAGGTTTAAAGTGACTTCATGAAGTACAAGCAACAATAGATACCTGTATTTGAATATTCCATATGCTGTGAACCACAGTTCTTTTCCCTTGGGGGACAGGGGAAAGCAATGAGCGAAAGAAAGGAGAGGGATGTGGAGAAATGGGGTCATGTGAGTGAGTGAAAGTCAAAGGTAGCTATACCCAGGAGCAGCTAGACACAAAATTCACTCCAAATTCGCAGGGCCATGTTCAAAAATTAAGAATTTTAGGAAGTAACAGAAAGCACAAACCCAAGGGGAGGTTCTTCTGAGAGTGGGACCCAGTGTCTGCCCATTAAACCAGCCCAGAATAGTAGGCCAGTTATCAAGCATTGCTCATGTCCCATGAATGGGGAGGATTTACACACCCACACATTTCATCCTCACAACCACCATATTCTGTAGTTATTACCCCCACTTTACAGGTCACTAAACTGAGACTCCGTGATGGAACTCACTCCAACTCACACCATCAGCGAGAGCAGAACTAGGATGTGTACCAGCTCCACAGCCCATGCTCTTCTTCATTAGGATACATTATGTTACCACCCAATCCTCCTCCTGGTACTCTCCCCCTTGCCAGGTCAGTTAAGGCTGGGGTAAGAGTGGATAGTCCAGAGCAGCTTGTGAATAAAAGGATCTGCAAAAGCTCCCAGTTCAACAAGTATCTTCTCCAAACTGTCAATCATTAGTTCAAAGATTCTCTCTTTAAATCCAAGCATGCTTCAGAGAGTTCACCTCTCTACTAGCCAATCCTGGTCCGAGAAGGCAGGACTCAGGGGAGTAGAGTTTGGCTGCCTTTGGGGAAACAGCAAGCAGGATTTTGTCACATGGGACAGGCCATGAGCACGACAGTCAGAAAAGGCACGACAGTAACAGAAGGGCCTTGGCGACAGGCTGTGACATTCACTTAGGTCTGGGTAACAGGTTGCCACTGAATTATGAGCTTGGGATTCATCTTTTTCTTTAAGGATTTATTTATTTATGCATACAAGAGCTAGGGTCTAGGCTAGAGGTGTGGGGGGTGGTGAGAAGATTCACCAGAGACAGAGTGGGGAGCAGAATAGGTGGATCGACTAAAACACACTGCTGAGGGGAGCAGTGGGCGAGATAAGAGAGGTCTGCTGTGCCATGTAGGAAGCTCCCTGGCTGGGGATTGAACTCATGCTGCAGTGGCTGATAGCTTCATAATGCTGAGACTTAACCCCTTGCGCCACAAGAGAGGCCTAAGAGATCAAGATTCATCTTAAAGGATGAAAAATTCACTTTCTCTGAACTAAGTCTCTGCTCCACAGTACATCTTCAGTCTTCTAGCTGGATCTAGTACCAGATGAGAACCCCTCCCCTTTCAAACAGGGGTCCTCCTGCAGAGAAACAGGAAAAGAAAGGAAATGCCAATGGTGCCAGCCTGGGGCCCAGAGAGGCTGGGGGAAGCAGGATGCCTATTCCTCTCTCTCTGTACTGTTTACAACACAGCACATATTTCTCTATTCCAGAGGTATTTTGTATCATCAATTCCAATCTTTCCAAAAATCTAAAGTCCACAAAACCTCTGCACAGAGGTAAAATGAAGGAGGAGGAAGAGGAAGAGAAAGGGAGAGGGAGGAGATGGAAAAGAAAGAGCAGAAGCAAGAGTAGAAACAGAGCCTCCCTGGTGGCACAAAGGGTTAAGCCTCAGCACTACGAAGCTATCCAGAGCCACTGCAGTGAGTTCGATCCCCGGCCAGGGAGCTTCCCACATGGCCCAACAGACCTCTCCTGCCTTGCCCACAGCTCCCCTCAGCAGTGTATTTCAGTCAATCCACCTGTTCTGCTCCCCACTCTGTGTCTGGTGAATCCTCTCACCCCCCTGCACCTCTGACTTACACCCCAGCTTTTGTATACATAAATAAATCAATCTTTTTTAAAATAAAAGAGCAGAAGCAGCAGCAAATCAGAAAACTAAGTATCCCCAGGGCAAAGACCTAAAAATGCCTTCATTTCTAATCAAAGGACAGATCCAGAGAAACATCATTTCACAGTTAATTCATGCCAGAGTTGGAACTAGACGCTGGGACAGCATACCCCTACTCTTACCTGTCCCTCTTTCCTCAGATTAGCAATAAGGCTCCATGTCAAAGTCCCAGACAGGACCGTGGTGGCTCTGTAGTTGTTAGAAAACTACAATTAACTCTGTGAACATTTCTGTAAAGGAAAATCAGCCCCATAACCTCCAGGACCATTTGATAAAACCAGTAGTAATAATGGCCATTACTTGTTTGAACAAGTTTCCTTTCATCCCCTCAGTACTCTAAGGGTAGACACCATTATTATCCCCATTTTAAGAGGAGGAAACTGGGGAACAAAGAGATGACGCAACTTGCCCAGGTCACCCAGCAAGCTGCTGGTGGAGGTGGGTGGGCTCCAGACACGGTGCCCCTAATTGCATTTCCTGCCTCACAGTCGCATCTTTCCAAGAACCAGCTTCCTCAACAATCCACACACGCGCAAACACTGACAAGTCACAGAACTCTAAAGCCAGAAGGAAACAAACAGATAAAAGCCTCACCTGTGGGGTAAAGGATGTTGGGGATCTTTTTAAAGGGACCCGTCCCTTCTGGTAAGCCTGTCTGTCTGTCTCCGTGTGTGTGTCTGTCTGTCTGATTCTAGCCATGTATCTCTCCATCTACCTGTGTCTCTCCTCACCTGCTCCCCCATCCTTCTCTCACCCCCTTCTATCTGCCTCCGTTGCCACGATGCCCACAGTGCCACCCTCATCTCGCTCAGTGGCTCTTCCCTCCTCCGGCACTGCCCCTGCCTTCACTTGCCAGTGATTTCTATCTACGAACCATTTCAGAGTCTTTCTCTTATTTATGGCTGTTGCAAAACCATAAACACTAATCCCAGAAGCAAAACTGCATTCTGGAAGCGTATCTCATTTGTAACACAGTCAGAGAGAAACTTGAACCAAACAAGAAATAAAAATGACAAGACACCTGTTGGCGTCATTATGCGGCGCACACCGGTAATTAAGTGATTACAAGGTCCCCTGTGTGAATCTAATGAATACATCTTAAAAAGCTAATCTCAAAAAGGCACCCAAACAGCCAACACTTGGCGGTGATCACTAGCACACAGTGGACTGACACCGGTGCCCTTCACACGCGTGGCACTCTGGGGGGTCACAGCTGCCACCGACAGCAGAGGCCTCAAAGACCTGCCCTTTTGTGAATAGTCACCAAAGACCATGTCTCCAGGGCAATGACAGGGTGTTAACTGGATCAGGAGCTTTTTTAAAAAGAGAGGGAAAAAAACCCAGAACTCCATAGGGATTCCCCTCTTGAGTAAAGGACGATCTCTTGACCATTAGCAGAGACAAGAGACTGATGATCACTTCTGTTTTCTCCTTGGCAACCAGGGGTCTTGTGATCTGTGGTCCTACAAGCCAACTCTCTTTCTTTCCAAATATTTTAGAGGCCCTGTCAGTACACAGTGTCCTTCGGAAACCAGACACAGGACAAAATAATTTGCTTGCCCAGGGACAATCCATCAGAGCACCAGGCTTTGAAGAAAGTCCTTTCATTCTGGCTGGTCCCGATTTCTGGTGGGTCCCCAAGTCACTCTGGGGACTGTTCTTAGAAAGTCTAGGGGGAGAGGGGCACACAGGGTAAAACCTTCAACAGTTGACACAGCCTTTACCAAGACTTATTCCAACTTAAAAGCAGGAGTAATATTCTCTTGGGGGGCTCTTACAGGAACATCTATTCAGGCAATGAGGGAAAAGGCCCTTAATCAAGTGTACAGTGAAGTCCACGCCCGCTGAAATTTACAGTCAGGCTGTGACTCCATCTGCCTTTTGCTGCCGCTCCAGCTGCTGAGTGATGGCCGTAGGCAGTGCGGGACTCCAGCCTTTCAAAGTGTTCCTTCTTTTATCAGCATTCCTGATTTTATAATAGAAGACGCCCTACAGCCTAAATCTCCTGGTAAGCAGGGTTAGAGTAGGGCTTCACAGGGGTCCAACCATTTTTAATCAGGTCTTGAATTACCCTGGTGCCGGGTTATCTAAGGAATAGCAGTATTTCGAAGTAAAAGTGGAGAAACTACAAATGCCACCACTCCCAGAACCGGACTTCCTGGTGTATGCTCAGGTTGATAAATGGCACTCTGTCCACATTGGGGATCCCCATGAAGATGGTCTCCCTGCTTCCTTGTTCAGCTCCAAGACTTCCCTCAAAGTTGTGCGTGTGGGACGGAGAGCGTCTTACAGTGCACACACGTGACTTTGAGGAGATGGGGTGTGGGTGGGGTTTCCACAGGAATATTCCTCTTCCGTGTATCAGAAAGCATTTCCTGGTAACAGGTGCCCCCTTAGCACTAACTATAGCAAGTAGCACTGACCAGCTCTTCCTGCGCTACCACTGAGAATCCTGCATCCCGGAAACCAATCTGTAAGCCCCCAGCTTACTTGGGTTTTGGGATCAGCAAGACAGACTCAGATTCTGGCACAACCACTGTTTAACCCTGACAGGGTGAGTTAACTTCTCCATGCCTCAGTTTACTCATCTGTAAAACTAGAAAAATATTCCTGTTCAGGACTAAGAAATGTTGTTTTAAGTAAGATACAAATGTAGATAAAGCCCTGATTGGGCATCCAGGAGGTTTTGGCCAAATACCAGCTCTTCTATCATCATAAAGGACGTGACAGCATCTTAAATTTAGATCCCCAAAATAAGGTTAAGTAGTTACACCTATTAGATTTTGAAATAATAGTTTTTGTCAATAGAATCAAACAGATAGCAACAAGAGCCGTAGAGATTCTGAGAAAATTTCCTAGGCTGAAATTTTCCAGTCAGTACAGAATTTGACCACAAAGTTGAAGAATTTTCTGGCAAACTTAAAAAAATAAATGGGGGCATCAGAGGGAGTAGATGTGCTTAGTGAAGGAACCTTAATCACAAAGGACAAGCTTTAATTTCCCTCCCACCTCCTGCAGGAAGGTTGATTCTTCCACAAGAGCCTTAGCATGCAAACCACATTTCCAACCTCTATAATGAATTTCCTCTCCCTCTCATTGAAAGGCAAGCAGCAGCCTGGTTCCCTCTGAGGCTTCTGAGTTAAAAGTTGAACTTCAAATTTCACTTGGAAACATTTATACAAATCCTCCATACTTCTAAGACTAACAGCTCAGCAGAGAAGCCTAAATTTCCATATGGAGATGGTATATAATGAGGTTGGCTAGGAAACCCTCTCATTGCAAACTTATTAAAAAGCAAAATAAATATTATGCTTCACTATCTTAAATAACTCCATTGCCTAAAACCTACCACTGTGCTGGTAGCCCATAAATTCACACCCCCCTATATCTACCTTCCCTTGTGAAGACTAAAGACTTTGCTTTAAAATTAGGCAAACAATCCACAGACTCATATCCCCAAAGTGCTCTCTAATTTGCAAGCAAACTGAGTGATGACGACCATTTAATACTTGTCCCTTTTTTCAAACCTTCAGCTCCAAGTACATCAAGGACAAGACCTTATTAATCCAAGACACACACTGTAGGGATGTAGAGAAGCAGGTGGCAGGGCCGTTATCACCACTACAGAGAGTTATGAGCGACAGATGCTCAGGGACTTCTGCAAGGGCACCAATAAAGTGGAGGGAGAATAAAATTTCTCTCCTGGCTCTGAGACTCATAACATTACACGTTGCAGTTTTAATGACCATTCCTCCAGCTAAAGCAAAAAGACTTCACCCAAAAGGAACACAAAATAATGTGTCGTTTTAATGCAATGTGTGGCCCCAAACCCCTTATAAAAGCAGATCCCCATACTTCTCCAGCATCTGTGTTCTCCTACCATCATTAACAGGTATGCCCTGACAAGGCAGTAGAGTCTAGTGAAAGATACAGAAATGAAGCCAGTAGGCCAAATTCAGGTGTCCACCAACTTTTTTAAATAAAGTTTTATTGAGACACAGACACATCCATTTGTTAACTGGGACAAGCCACATCTATTTGTTTAATGCGTGGTCTCTGGCAGCTTTCATACTACAGAAACAGTTGAGGAGATGTAAGGCAGTTTTTCATGGCTTACCAAGTCTGAAAGATTTACCATCAGGTCTTTTAAGAGAAAAAGCTCACTATTCCAAGTGATCTAGAGGGCAAACCCTGGGGCCAGGCTGCCTGGGGCTCAGTCCAAGCTTCACTATCTGCCTTCTGGGAGACATGGGTTCAACAGCTTAGCCTTTTCCGGGGCTGAGTCTCCTGTTCTGTAAAATGGGAGGAAAAACTGTACCTCCATCTCATAAAGCTAAATGGGTTAATAAATGTGAAGTGCTTAGCACCACACTGACACATGGAAAAATGCTACATCGTGCTGGTGATTATTTCTCTTTCAAGATTATAACAACATTATAAATGTCCACAGTGGTACTACACTAGAAAGTGAGTTACCTGGAATTTGCCAGGTTTGGCCACTAAACTCTGAACAAGTTACCATCTTCATGGACCTAAATTTACCCAAACTTAAAATAAGGTCTCTAACCACCTTCCTACATGCTAGCTCCATGATTTAGACCCCCTGTGGGCTTCTCCTAGCTTGAGGACACTGCCACTCTGTGGTTTGTGTGGACTGCTCGAAACCGCAAGACCCCAGAAAGTCTTTACCGAGAGCAATTAATTCCTTGTTAGGTCCCTGCTCTCTGGAACAACAGATGTTCCCTCCATACGGAGCCACGGAGGCCACCGGAGTTGGGTTTTCTCTTCAGATGTCTAGTTTCAGAGGCAGCCTTTGTACTCCAGCACCTGTGCAAACCCCTTTCTTTTCACCTGATTATTGACGCCTCTATGACGACATGGGATGTTGACATGCGGCTTGTCAGACACAATTGCTTCATTCTTTCTGCAATCCTATTATTGCAAGTTGGAAGGCATTATCAAAGCAGGAAGGCAAATCAACATATCTCATTTTTCCCAACAGATGACCATGTGGCCCCTTCAAAGCAACATGCTACTACCTATCAGATCTTCTCAAAGCGCCAGCTGATGCAAAACTCTAGAATCGGCCACAGTGACTCCATTATAATGATATATTTTTGAAGGCAGGATGATAGTGTGACGTAATTCCTAGAACGGCATCACCTCTCGGGCTGAGTAAGGAGGAGTCCAATACTTAACTCAGGTCCCACACAGTCCAAGGAGGCTTCAGATAAAGGCACTAGGTTCTGGCGGTGTCTGCCGCAACCTCTGAGCTTGGTGTCTTACAGAACTCCTTGGCAAAGGAGTTTTGCAAGTCATCCCTGTCATAGTGACGATTCAATGGCTACATCAACAGTGAAGTTACAGTCACACAAGGAGGACAAAAAACATACATGGCTGTCAAGGTCCTATTAATCGAATTAATTACCCAGGCTTCTCCTGCTTCCCCAGCACTGGCCAGCCAGCCAGCCTCTTCTTGCCACGGCCAGGAGAGAGTCACTATAACCCAGGCTACCAGGCTAAGAGAGGTGTGGAAGGAAACAGACCAGGGAAGGTCAAAGAATTCATCTGTATCTTTGTTCCAGCACCAAAATGAAGCATAAATAAACTTACTGAAATGAAATGGGTAGCTTCCTGCAAACCAATAAAAAAAGCCCCAGAGGGGGCCTCCCTGGTGGCACAACAGGCTAAGTCTCAGTCTACGAAGTTATCTGCAGCCACTGCAGCATGAGTTCAATCCCCAGCCAGGGAGCTTCCTACATGGTGCCGCAGACCTCTCCTGTCTCGCCCACTGCTCCCCTCAGCAGTGTACTTCAGTTGATCTGCCTGTTCTGCTCCCCACTCTGTCTCTGGTGAATCCTCTCACACACATCCCCCCACACACCTCTGGCCTACACCCCAGCTCTTGTATGCATAAATAAATAAATCTTTAAAAAAACAAAATCAGAGCTCAAAAGGGATAAAAACCCCATCAACTGTATACACATCAACTGTGTACACATCACTGTATACATTTGAGAAGCAAGGACTAATGGACTAGTTCATCTGTCTGCTCCTGTGGCATGAACAGACTCTGGTTACTTTTCATCAGTGACTCTTCTCAAGAGTCACAAGCCAGAGAAGAAAACCCCCTATCCTGAGCACAGCACCCAACAAAGACCACACAGCGTTACTTAAAAGGAAAAACAATGACAATTGTAGCTTAATGACAAAGAGCACGGGCTCCAGAAACAGAGGACCTGGCTATGAATTCCCACCACATCATACTCATGACAAGCCACGTGACCTTGGGTGGGCTACTCAGCCTCTTCATACCTTGGTCTCCTCAGTCTCAGTCACCTGCCGAGATAATGTATGTGAGGTACTCACAGGACGACACATGAAGGAGTCCAGAAACCACACAAATACAATGATAAGAGTAGCTCCCACAGGCTCACACATGCAAAGTTCGGACCTGGAGGGTCTCGCTTGCCTTTTGCTGGAATTTCACAGCTGCAATCCCCAGATTGTAGCACTTGAGCTGTCAGTCCACACCTCCTGGCCGGAGAGTCTCATCTTCTCAAGCCAAGGAGGCACAAATGTCACTTCATTATTTTTCTCCTTTGCTAGAGTAACATTTTCATCAAGTAGAGATAGCACATACTGCCTTTCCTTCCTGAGAGCAAATTTATGAAATATTCTTCCACTCTGCAGAAGTGTGGGTGGCAGAGAGCAGGAAGGATTGATTTAAATTTAATACATTACCTAAATAATCAGACAGAGACATACTCTGTATTAAATTCAGAGCTAAGAAACAGGGAGAGACAGAGAAAAAGAGGTTGGGGATGATGATATAAGAGAAATCAGGGTATCCACACACGTTTCAAACAGGGCTGCAGCGAACTGGGGTGAAATCAATTCAGCAACACTGAACAATCACCTATAGAGACCAGCCTAAAAAGAACTGGAAGGGGAAAGAAACTCAAGTGCACTCCAAGCAAATCCACAGGTGTTGGCTCATGAAATTTCTGTTTCAGAGATTTCAGAATACACAGGGTCCACATGCATGCGTGTGTGTAGGTGTGTATGTGTGTGCATGTGCGTGTGCGTGTGTGTGTGTGTGTGCAACCACAGGAGGAGAGGGTGTTTGTCTCAAAATCAGTATAAAATGCCTTTCTTCTCTGGATCCAGTAATTGAAAATTTGATAAACACTATCGTATGGTGCCATCTAGAAGCATAATCCATCATGAGGTTCCAGGAGAGTTTGAACATGAACTCCAGACTCAGTCAAACAACAGAAGTCCCAGCTTTGCTGTCCTGTGAGCTGAGAAGAAGTAGGGGTCCTTTACCTCTCCAGATCCCAGTACCC
Source organism: Scalopus aquaticus (assembly GCA_004024925.1). Lineage (NCBI taxonomy): Eukaryota > Metazoa > Chordata > Mammalia > Eulipotyphla > Talpidae > Scalopus > Scalopus aquaticus. The sequence continues at coordinate 24,686 of PVIJ01009878.1, read as the reverse complement.
GCACCTCAAAGTTGAGAGTCTTTATCCTGTGCAAATCAAAAGCTAACCTGTCCAGTGATGAGCCAATAGCAGACATTAATATAGAAAGAACCAGGCCTCCCTGGTGGCGCAATGAGTTAAGCGCAGCACTATGAAGCTATCTGCAGTCACTGCAGCACTAGTTCGATACCTGTCCAGGGAACTTCCCACATGGGGCAGCAGACCTCTCCTATCTCACCCGCTGCTCCCCTCAGCAGTGTATTTCAGTCAATCCTCCTGTTTGCTCCCCACTCTGTCTCTGGTGAATCCTCTCACCACCCCACACCTCTGGCCTGCACCCCAGCTTGTATGCACAAGTGAATAAATCTTAGAAAATATATATGGAAAGAACCATTATAAATATTCTCCTACCTGTAAAATGTATCTCTGAAAGTGATCGAGAGGGGTAAAAGAAGCAAGCTAACCAGCCTGTTAGAGACAGAGTCCAGGCCGGACACCAGCTCCTAAACTCAGCTCCATCCCCATGCCTCATGCCCAACTTGTGGCTGAAGTGGGACCAGGCGAGGACATGCCCTGGAAACGAGCGCTGCTCTGCAGATGAGAATAGAACTCCTGCTCCGGGGGTAGCTGTAATGGAAGCTAACACGGAGGAAGATGGGTGACAGACTCATACCACCTTGAATTCATTTGTCACGCCCCCATCAATTTCACAATCTTTCCTACCTATAAAATGGGTCCAACATAATCTCTATAGGACAGATGAGGGAGGACTTGGGAAAGACCCCAGCCCTCTCTCAGACACGCTGCTTTCTGCAGGTGACGCTAACACCTGACGCAGCCTCTCCACACACCCCACCCCCACTTCCATCATCAGCGCCACCGGGGGGTCAGTCAGGGCACTGGGCTCTGGAGAGGGACTGGTCACCCCACCAGCACAGTGACTGGGGGAAAGGCCTCTTAGCGCCTCACTCCCCCCATCTGTGAAACGGGGGGGTCATAATATAGACCTCCCAGGGTTGTTGTAAAGGCCAACATTAGCGGGCACCTAGAACAGGGCACCACTGGCATGAACCTGAGAGACCGAGCCATCGAGTGGTTTTCCATTCTTTATTTAAAAAAAAAAGGGATATTTCTTTTTTTTCCCTAAGATTTATTTATTTATGCGCACAAGAACTGGGGTGCAGGCCAGAGGTGTGTGGGGTGAGAGGATTCCCCAGAGACAGAGTGGGGAGCAGAACAGGGAGATCAACTGAGGTACACTGCTGGGGGAGCAGCGGGAGAGGCCGGAGAGGTCTGCTGCGCTCTGGGAAGCTCCCTGGCTGGGGATGGAACTCGTGCTGCAGTGGCTGCAATTGCTTAATAGCTCTGAGACTTAATCCCTTGTGCCACCAGGGAGGTTGGTTTCCCATTCTTTGACTTCTGGTTCACTCAGTCACCCCCATGCCACATTACCTGCAGCTTCAAATTGCACCACCTCCAGGATTTCTTATTCAGAAATCTGACTACAACCTTCTCAATGTTTCGCCTCCTACTGGATGCAACAGGTTCCACTTAGGAACTTGTCAGAAATGCAGACACTTAGGCGCCCCACCCCCGCCACCTGCTGTATCAGAATCTGCACTGTAATAAGAGCTCCAGATGATTTGGGGCAGGAGCCAGAAAAATCCTGGCCTCTAGTGCCCTGACTCAGTGATCCCTAAGACTTGGTTTCTTGCCCCAGGTACTGCTGGACCATTCCACATCCTTCCTTCCCCATCAGCTTATCTTCATCCCATTGCGCTTTTCACCCCTTTAGCCTGTGCCTTGTCCTTTCATTAAATCACAAAGACCTCAACCCTGCATGAAGGCACCTAGTCACCCAATCCAGCCCAGTAGCTGTGGTTGCCCAGCACAGCTGGAGAACTGATCAAATCCAGCCAGCGGGTTCCATGTCCTTCATCTGAGAAGTCGCTCTGCCTCTCACTTCACTGAGAAAACAGGACCAGAATGGTATCGCTAAACACCCCACTATAAACCTCCACACCAGCCTGGACCACCTCTGTCCTCTCTTCCCCATCCCATTCTTTTTTTTTTTTAATTAAAAAAAGGGATTTACTTATTTATGCATACAAGCTGGGGTGTAGGCCAGAGGGCGGGGGTGGTGAGAGGATTCACCAGAGAGAGAGTGGAAAGCAGAACAGGTGGATCTACTGAGATACACTGCTGAGGGGACCGGCAGGTGAGACAGGAGAGGTCTGCCGTGCAGTGTGGGAAGCTCCCTGGCCGGGGATCGAACTAGTGCTGCAGTGGCTGCGGATAGTTTCACAGTGCTGAGCCTTTACCTGCTGGAGGCACATTCACATTCCTCTCACCTGATCTCTGCAGGCACCTTAAGTGCCATGTCTTCCTTTCCAAATGCAAATGTCTAAAGAGCAATAAAGATCTAAAGCCACATCCTGGAAGTTGCCTGTCTCTTATGGTTCTACCTCCTTCCTCCAAGACCAACTTCTCAAAAAGCATCCACACCCAATGTCTTTAGGTTCCTGCTCAATTCACTCCTCTGTTGTTCAAAACTGACTTCAGTTCCCACAACTCCACTGAAATTGCTTTCATGAGCTCCCAATCACCTCTTGCCTGCTTAACCCAGGTTGTAGCTTCCTGCATCCCCCTAACTAGACTGACCTTGGCACGGCACACAAGTGAGTCAGAGCTTTCACAACTGAACTCCATCTCTCCTTGGCACTGGCACAGCTCCTTATGCTTGGAATTCTCTTTTGCACAGGTTTTTCCACCTGCATCTCTGGTTATGCCTAACAGCATGTCCATTTCTCATCCCCTGCTGTTTGTATCTTCTCCCATGACCTTGATCAATCCCAAATGACCTGCAAGTTCATGCACAGTCTAGATCTCTCTAGACCGCTCTTTTGATGTCTCTCTAGCCCTGGCACGCAGCATATCCTCGACTGAATCTATGATCTTTCTTCCAGAATCGATTCTTCCTCCAAGCGTTTGAGCTCAGTAATAAGCACGGTCATCACAGTTTCTCTAGCCAGAAATCCACGTATCATTCTCCTCACTCCTGACCTCAGCCATCTGCCAAGTTCACTACAGCCTGAACATACCTTAAATCCATTCACTTCTGTCCATCTCCACTGCCAAGTCTCTGTTCCAAACCACAATTCTCTTGCTCCTGTGCCATTTACAATAGCATCTAAACAGCTCCACTCTTCCTTCACCAGGTCAATTCTCTATAGGATCTTGAAGGGATCTTCAAAACCCCTTGTCAGTTTAAGCTGGCTCTGAATGACCATACAGCTCCCACCTCCTCCTGCAGCCTCACTTCACTCCTTCCCTCTCCACTCCCCACCCCTCCTCTAGCCACAGTGGACTCAGGTTGGTCCTCCGAGGGGAAGGTGATGTCCCACCCTCTGCTCCAAATGCTTCCCTTCCTCCTCCTTTCTTTGCTTTCACCCGGTTCACATCTACTTAACTTTCAGATCCCAACCTAAACAACTTCCCCAAGAAGACTAGAACAGGCTTGAGAATACTGAAAACCACTGCTAGCTGACATTGTTTTTTATTAAAGTGGATTTTTGCTTCCCCACTATCCATTTGTGGGAATGACACTCCCAGAAGGGCGGCTACAGCAGACCTCCCCATCACAGGATCCCCCAGTATTTGCCCATTTCCTTAATCGCACCTGCCAATTACTAGCATGATGTCATATTTAATATCTACCAGCTCCACCGCGTGTCTGGGAGCAGGCGCTGTATCTGTCCTGGTCAAGGTAACATTTCACAAAGTAGGGACTCGAACATCTATCGAATAAGCAGATGGGCCACACTTATTGCTCCTCCTCCACCCCCCATTCCAGCTGTGAAAAGGCAGGATTCTGAGGACAACAAGTTGCAACAGACTGTGACGCTGCCCGCTGACCCTGCTCCACTCACGCACTTGACACATGCTTCCTGTTTCATAGTCAGATCCTGGAAGGAAAGTACGGGGAATCTGCTGTTTGCTGTTCACTGCCACCCACTTCAAACAGGCCAGCTAGGGCCTCCCTGGTGGCGCAGTGGTTAAGCGCTGTGCTGTGGAGCTGTCGGCAGCAGCGACGCGAGTTCGACGCCCAGCCAGGGAGCTTCCCACATGGCACAGCAGACCTCTCCTGACTCTCCCACTGCTCCCCTCAGCAGTGTATTTCTGTCCATCTGCCTGTTCTGCTCCCCATTCTGTCTCTGGTGAATCCTCTCGCTGCCCCACACCTCTGACCTGTACCCCAGCTTGTATGTATAAATAAATAAATCTTTAAAAAATAAAATAGGCCAGCTAGTGAATTCCCAACTTACCTGTCAACATGGAGAGAAACGGACAATAAAAGATAAGCTGGCAGAGGAAAGATGTCGAAGGACTGACATCCCTGCCTTGACCTACAAGATCCAGAGAACTTCACTCAGTCACGACAGAAAGGTGGGGTTCTGGGGCTCCAGCGCTCCTCCTCAAAGCACCCACAGGCTAAGAGTGTCATTCCCACAAATGGATACAAGAAAAGTAAAATTCTACTTTAGTAAATAATGTCAGCCAATGGTTTTCTTTATTATCTATTTTTTATGTTCTGCCCTTGAAGATGCTAACGGCAAGAGTTAAAGCCATAAAATCCAACAAGATACAAAAGGTGGGTCAGGATACCGATGAAACAGACTTCACATGAAATACAGAAATCACCATATGCTATTTTAGTTGGCAATTAAGAGTCATTAAACATTTTTTATCTTTAGAAAACAGGGCACAATGAATGGGCATGCCAAGTACAGAAATCTAATTTTTTTTAATAACATTTTTTTTTCTTTCTTAAACCTTCAGATACATGAGATTTGCTATGTGGAGATGTCTTTTGCACGAGGGAACAGAAATCTATCACAAGAACTCCATCTCAGCCTTTGGGGAAACGCCTAGTTTCCAGTAAAAGTGAAACTTTTTAAGCTAAGCCCAGCCTTTCTCCAAAGGGAGGAAGTCAGCTGATACTGTTTGTATGTAAACACCCAGGCTGCTGTATGCCCTTAGCTACAGGGGCTCTCCTCCATGCCTTGCCTCCTCCTCCCTGCCCAGATGGACTCAGCAAACTGTAAGTGACCCCTCTATTTTAATTGCTCCTGACCAGTCCCAAGCTCTTCCCTCTCCCTGACTACCCAGAAAAGGAGTGGCATCAACCACTTCCTAATGTGGGGGCAGGGACGCTCATCTCTCAATTTCCGAAACTCAGAGCCCCCCACCCCAAGGCAGGAAGCAATTGGGTCACTCCACACCCCACCCAGCATGGGCTCCCTCAGAACAAGCACATACCAGAGGCAGCCCAGCTCCCAAGTCGGGATCCTGCCGCCTGCTACTGGGTGTGCTGGCAAGACAGCCGAAACCTGGCTGGTCTGCAGAAGGACCAGCTAAGACTGGAGCCCCAAGTTCTTTCTCTTGGCAAAGTTTCCACATGCAACCTCTGGGTCCCTGATTCAAGCACCCCTTTGAGTGGCCCCTTGAGCGTGGAAAAGGAGAGAAATGGAAGCCCACGCAGAAAGCAGAGCTCAAACCCAAGTCACCCCAGAGAAGAGAAGGGAGGGTGGAATGAGAATTACATAAGAGATGTGTTCCGGTGTTTCTCTTCCCCTTGCTAAAATGAATTTCGATTTGTTGGCATTTCAATTACTTAGGGGAATTTCTTTGATTCCAAAAATATGCAATTCTCTAATTTTAAATGTACTCCTTTTATCCTACTGTAATTTTTGTAACATTTTTCCTAACTGTCACTAAATATCTGAGCCTGTATTTTATTTATTCACTCAATAATTACCTCATGCTTATCTAGCATGACACACTAAGAATAAAAAGACAAAGCCCTGCCTTCAAGCAGCTTACACTCTACTGAGAAGAAACAGACTATATACAAATAAGTATAGTATTTGGCATGTGTTTATGTTATACCAGATGGTGATGAGTGCTATGAAGAAAAATAGCGCAAGAAAAGGAATAGTGATTGCTGCTTGGAAATTGGGGCAAAAGGTGGTGGGGAAGTGGCTTTTCTAAATAATTTAATGAGACCTCATTATGCAGTGATGTTGAGAAAGGTGTAATTAAATGACTACTGAGTAGGTCTAGGTAATATGTGACTTAGTGAAAGTAAGAAAATGTTTATAGAAAAAATATAACTTGAGAGTTTGAGGATTTCCCAAAAGTTATTCTAAGGATTATCAAAGAAAGGGTATGTATGTTCTGAGTAGAGAAAAGAAATGATGTTTTGGAATTTGCTTGCTTTCTTGTCCTAACACCTTATGTTTCACTGTCAAATTTTCAAATGTGTGTTTAAAAGTATAAAGCTAGAGATCTTATTTAAATTCTGAAAGAAAAAAAAAACAACTCTGGGGAGGAGGAGAATAGGGATGTTCTTTTGTTTTTTCTCAATTGCTCTAGAGTGGGGCTGAGACAGTGAACCTTCTGGAAATAGTCTCTATCTGGGTTCTCCAATATAGTAGCATTTAGATACTACTAAGCACTGTTGTTTAATTGAAATTTTAATTTAAATCTAATTTATTTTAATTAATATAGTTACCTGTGGTTAGTGACTGACCTATACCCTATTAGACCATCAACGCTAGAGAAAAAAAATCACTACACAGTAAAATATCCACAGACCATAGGTTACACTTCTACTCTTTAAATTGGATTAGAAGGATACATGCAGAATAGATTGATAACATCTTAAAGTTTACATTCTTATTTCTTCATTATGCCATACAGTTACCATTTAATTCTCCTATTTCTGCCTATATTCTTTGAAATGAAAACGGTAGCTTACTTTGTTTTAACGATTTTTAAGCACATTTTCTTAGTTTTGCATGCAACTCTAGTATCTTTTGGGCCATCATTCTCTCAATGACATTCAAAATGAGTTTTTCCTCCCTGATGCGCATTCAATGCTAACATTCCAAATGTCACATAAAAATAAAGAAAGATAGAAGATTCTTATTATAATTGAACTACTATGCTACTCGAAGTTCAAAGCACTTTATGACATTGGTTATCTCATTCTTCCTCCAAGACCCAGTGAATGAAAGGGTTGGCATTAATAACACCATTTTTCAGCTGAGGAAATCAAGGTAAAGAGAGATTAATGACAGTGTATTTTAGAGCATAAAGCTAGAATTTAGACTCAAAAGAAGAGCAGAAACTAGGAAAATATAAGGAAAGGAATTAGTCAAAACACCCCCCTCCCCCAAAAAAGAGCTACAGTTGACCCTTGAACAATTCCAGAGTTGGGGGTTCTAACTCCCCCCCCCCCAGTCAAAAGTCTGCACATAATTTCTGACTCCCCAAAACTTAGTTACTAAGAGCCTGCTGTTGACCAGAACACCTTACCCATGACATAAAGTAGATGAATACAATTGCACATGGACAAGAAAATGTTATCAGGAAAGCCATAAGTGGATCATCCAAAAGGGTTTCATCCTTGTCATCCTCATGTTAAGTAGGAGGAGAAGGAGGAAACGAGGCTGGGTTGAAAAATTCAAGTATTAGTGGGCCCACACAGTTCAATCCTGTTGTTCACAGTTAACTACATGCAGCTCCCTGATGGCCAAAGTCAAGTGAGCTGAGAGTTGGGTCTCAGAAATGCTGATTAACTGAATACAGTCAAGCCCTTCTGGATCCCCAAACAGGACAGAGTAAGCATAGTGTTTGGATCCTGTGTCTCTAACTTCCCCCTGTCCCGGCAATGCCCCTGAGGGCTGGCAGGAGGCCGGCCCCACCACTGGGTGGTAAAGAAGACAAGGCAGTTAGGCTGGGATGCACAGTGGGCGGCCTCAGTGTGATGGCATTGGTGTATTCATCTGCAGGGCAGATTCAAGCAACCAGCAACAGTCATGAATGACCTCATCACCTGACAGCTGGAGAATGAGCTTTCATTAATCTTGCTTTTGAAACTCCAAGGGTAATCCTAGTTATAGTAGCACTAAATTGCATGACCAGAAAGATCAATAGGGCAATTCTATCAGTTTGGAGTTGACCTTTGAAAAAGCTGTCAGTTAAATTCCTTTATTTTGAGAATGAAGAAACGGAGTCCTAGGAACACTGTGATACTTGCAAAAGAACACAATTTTATTAATTTTACAAGCAAGCAAGGCTGAGTTCCAGTATTTCATATTGCTGATGTCTGGTACTATATCTTCTATATACATTTAAAAGGAATTGACTATTCTTACATTTTAATTCCAGTGTGTTGGTAGAAATGATTAGAGGGAGGCCTCCCTGGTGGCACAACAGGTAAAGTCTGAGCACTATGAAGCTATCAGCAGCCAAGGCAGCACAAGTTCGATCCCAGCTAGGGAGATTCCCACATGGCACAGCAGACCTCTCCTGTCTTGCCCGCTGCTTCCCTCAGCAGTGTATTTCAGTAGATCCGCCTGATCTACTCCCCATTCTGTCTCTGGTGAATCCTCTCACTCCCCCCACACCTCTGGCCTACACCCCTGTTCTTGTATGCATAAATAAATCTTTGAAAAAAAAAAGAAAAAAGAAATGGACCATCCAGTTTATATTTTATCTATGTAAAATATTATCAGTAATATATAGTTAGATATATTTATATTCCATTTAGATTGAATGTTATACTACATATATGTAAATTTATATTACATAATTTTGTTGGATTATATATCTAGATTTAAATCATTTATATAATAATATTTAACTTATACAACAAAACCCGTGTAGCTTATTTATATAATCTCCCCCCACAGGAAGGATATTAAAATTGGTGATGCGTCTCTGAATAACACCATTATGTCAAAGTTGAGACACAAAAATGTTAAAAAAGCAAAGATAGGCACCTCCCTGGTGGCGCAGCAGCTAAGCACTGTGCTGTGGAGCTGTCGGCAGCAGCAACACGACTTCGATGCCCGGCCGGGGAGATTCCCACGTGGTGAGGCAGACCTCTCCTGCCTTGCCAGCTGCTCCCCTCAGCAGTGTATTTCCATTGATCTGCCTGTTCTGCTCCCCACTCTGTCTCTGGTGAACCCTCTCATCACCCCACAGCTCTGGCCTGTACCCCAGCTTGTATGCATAAATAAATAAATCTTTTTTTAAAAAAGCAAAGATAAAACAAATAAGGTCAATTAAAACAATTTCAAATTGTTCAGTAATGGGACAGTTCCTGTGACATAAGCCTAAATATACTCAGTATATTACCTATGGGATCAAAAGTACTATTTAGGAAAAGCATGACAACTGTATCAACAATCCTGAAACTTGAGCTCTTGGAACTTAGAAGCCTGCTTTAAGGGTGACTCAGCCTGGTCTCCTGCAGTCTGAGCAAATCTGAACCAAAATTTCCTTTTAGTGGGCAGAGACATTCAAACACCCCCCCAAACCCCGAACTCTTCTTTGTGATAACTCAAAAGCTTTATACATGTCCCCTCATGACAATGAGGATGAAGCACGTAGAGATGGGCTTTTAAATGCTAAAGTAAGACCTAGTTTGCTCTGCTGCATTACCTGCCCAAAGAAGGCTGCTGGCTGCGTTCAATCAAGTGATATCACTTGATATAACATACTGCTATGCTTATCATTCTGATGGCCACTACTAGAAAAATACACATTTCTTTCATAAGTCATTTTTTTAAAGATTTATTTCTTTATGCGTACAAGCTGGGGTGTAGGGCAGAGGTGTGGGGGTGGGGAGGAGGGCGGTGAGAGGATTCACCAGAGACAGAGTAGGGAGCAGATCCACTCAAACACACTGCTGAGGGGAGCAGCAGGCAAGGCAGGAGAGGTCTACTGAGTCATGTGGGAAGGTCCCTGGCTGGATATTGAACTCATGCTGCAGTGGCTGCTGACAGCTTCATAGTGCTGAGACGTAACCTGTCGCGCCACCAGGGAAGCCCTCATGAATGATTTTTTCTAAAGCATCAAATTTTAAGTCTTGAAAGGAGCTTTGAGATAGGAGTCCCAAAATTTCCCAGTCTTAATCCTGAAAGAAATAGCTAATACCATGAAGCAAAGCCTGAGGCAGGGACATAACCTGTGAAAAGCAATTTAGAATAAAAGGGGTGAGTCAAAACTTGATCACTATACTTTGGGTATACCTTGGATTCCCTGAGAAACTTTCATGGCATGAAGACTGATTCTGATTTTCCCCCAAAAAAAATATCAGGAAAGAAAAGCACTAGAGTGCATGCGTGTTGTTCTAACACATAGAACCCAAAGCAGAAAGAACCAGACAAAGAAGCAGACACCACCTTCAGGACCTTATTTTGTTTCTTGAAAATGCTGGTGGGTTCATGGATTGTGCCAAATTAGCATGATTTACATGGCGAGTTTATGGTAAAGATGGAGACCTAAAGCAAGAAAGGAACAGAGGATGAGATAGAAATGGAAGTTGCCCAGGCGAGCTGCATGAGTTCTGCAAGGCAAACAATTCCCACCAAGAGAACTACAGGCAACGTTTCTTGAATCAGCCTGAATCAGCCCTACTGGTGCCCATGTGGTCTTGAGCAAATTACCTAATCTCCCTACACTTCACTCTGGATACAACACAGAATCTACTTTCCAGGAGCCAGGAAGATCAAATGAGAGGATGTATAGAAAAGCTTTTTAGTATAGAACCTCGTCAACGGAATAGTTCATTAAGTATTAGTTGTCTCATGATAGTAACAAGAAGTCATAAGTCGAACAGTAATGAATTTCTAAAAGGCCTAGCTAAATCAGTGTTTACTTCCTTTAACATGCCAATACATCGACTGAAATTGGAAGTCAAATTTCCTCCAGGCAGATTTTGGTTTGCAAGTTTTCACATGAACTGAAGGACCTTGGCAGAACAGGTTCCACACAAACCCTCCCTATGCATCCACTCCTGTTCTTCTCACCTGAGTGTGTCAACAGAACTTTCACTTTCTACTCCTTAGAAGACAGCCTGCAATATTTTCTGAATGTTCTAATTTGATAACTGGTTTCACTATCTCCCACATTTTTATAAAACTTTCTCTTTTTGCAGCCACTTCCACAAGCCTGATTCACACCCAGTCACCAAACACACACCAATCCCCAATAAAGGCGGCCATTCCAGTCTCCTAGCAGTCTTCTCAGTCAAAGGGACCAAAGCTACTTGAGGGGCCTCTCTACTGCATGGGTAGGCCGACATCCACATCCCAGCAAAGCCCAAAGATGGGGAGCCCAGAATCCAGGAGTGGCTGTACATGGAACATCTACTGCAGCAGCTGGCCAGCCTCAGTTGTCTATGCTGTGCCTACACAGCCAGGGACCCCTAGCCACAAAGGTTGATCCTGCATTCTGGGCTACTCACATAGATTCAAAAGGCTCCTCTCGGGGTGCCCTCTCCAACAACCAACTTCACAACTGCTCTTCCTTTTCTGAAGTGTCTGGAGGGGGAGAGAGAGGGAGGCAGGCAGAGATTTCTGAAGTCTGCTATAAGCCAGCAACCTCAACACACTTGCTACATGTAACCCTGTGAGGAAGGCACCACCACCCTGCAGACAGACGAAGAAGCCGAGCCTCAGAGAGGTTTGCTGTGACTAACCCCATCAGTGCCAACAGGAGTGAGAATCTGAACTCACCTCCATCAGTTCTAAATCCAAGTTCCCTACAGCACCCCAGGGAGTGAACCTCTCACTGCCAGAGCTTCTTATCACTCCTCGAAATGAGTAGTGAGTTTGTACCACCTATTCACTCAAGTCTTCTCATGTCAGGCAATCATTTATATGCACCTCAGAGGGTCTGCCACATTCACCCTTCATGGAGCTCTCTGACTGACAGAAAGCAGGTGCTGTCTGGTCAGGATCTTCCGCCTCATACCCAGGGTACAGCAAGTCTGGGTCCTCTGCCGGCGATTATTCCATAAATGGGCCTTGCTAGTGTCAAGTTTTCCAAAACAAGCTGCTTTCCACTCAGTCCCAGGCTAACTGGGAATTAAAAGATGCACTGTTCTCTCATGTTAAGCACTTTGTATTAGGAAAAAGATGAACTCTAAGCAGGAACAGTACTGATCCTCCTCTGCAGAGATCTCTGGGGAAGAAGAGGCGCTTGCATTATTTTCATATATACACTGCTTTCTCCATTAGTAGGTCTTCATGACTAAGGACACCCCTTTGCACTGGGTCATCAAAGAGGCCTGTGAATTCACAAATGAGTTACCCCTAGTGAAGAATACTTGGAGAAACAGACTCTAGCCATGAATATCATTTGGTCTCCCCAAAGCTCCCCCCAGATCAGAAAATTATCTCCATCTTGCTCCTGAATCTCTAAACAGTTTCTCCTTCAGCTATTTCTCTTCTGCAGTGACCTAATATTCAGAGACAGGACACCTTTCCTGGTTGCTTAGAAAGTGTGTTCTTTTCCCCCAATATTCTCAAACCATCCACATTTGTACTCAAAGACCACCTCAATATTCAATGATCATTCAGGGAAAAGGAGGTACATCTCTCCTTCTCCCTTCTCCCCCTATACAACAGCGCGAGTTCGATACCTGGCCAGGGAGCTTCCCACATGGTGCAGCAGACCTCTCCTGCCTCGCCCACTGCTCCCCTCAGCAGTGTGCTTCTGTCCATCTGCCTGTTCTGCTCCCCACTCTGTCTCTGGTGAACCCTCTGACCACCCCACACCTCTGGCCTACACCCCAGCTTATATGCATAAATAAAATAAATCAGTCTTTAAAAAAAAAAAAAGGAAGAACTTCTACGCACATCTGCTAAAACAAAAAAATGGAGCAAGTTACCATGAGTTGGCAAAAACAAAGATTAAAAAAATACATTATTTTCCTAGGATGGTTTCACTCCCAAAACTTTGGGAAGGCACAGATGACCAGCAGTCAAAGGCCTCTTTCTTTCTAATCTGTAATTCCATAACCAAGTGAGGACTTTTTAAAACAATATATTAAGTTGTTTTAAACTACTTTTATGAAACAGAAGATTGGGGGGGGGGGGGGGCGGGAGGGAAGCAGATGACTTTCATTTCTCCTGGAAAGAAACAGGGCAAGCCCTCCAGACAGTGCTGTCAAAATAAATCTGCTCAATTTTTTCACAGACGTTTGTCTGCCCAAAGGGGATGAATCTCAAACCAAGAAAAGCTTGAGTGTTACGTCTTCATCAAGAAATAGCCACATCGAAACTCTGAACCATTGTTAACTCAATTTAAAAAACAAAATGTTTTAAGGAAACAATAAATACTACCATGCACTAGAATAACAAAAAAAAAAAAAAAAAAAAAAAAAAAAAAAAAAAAAAAAAAAAAAAAAAAAAAAAAAAAAAAAAAAAAAAAAAAACCCACAGGGTGATGTTTCTGTTACTCCATGGGAGTCCTTTCATCTTTTTTTAACACTGGTTCTGTGTTTTGGCTATCAGAAATAATTAAACCAATTATTAAGCTGAAAAAGAAAGAACCACAGCGCAAAAAAGACTCTGGGAGGAGGGCAAGGCATGGATTGTGAATTTGTGACATACAGAATTTGTGTCTAGAATTTGTGACATACAGAAGTCAAGGTGGACATCCAGGAGAACAAGTCAGCAGCAACAGGCTTCATCAACCAGGTGGAAACTCTCTCTCTGTCTTCCCTCCACAGAAGGACCACCGCCTCCATCCTCTATAGACAATGCTCAGCTATAAACATAATTTCGAGCAAGGTTTCCTAAAGGTGATTTGCTATGTCAGGCAGATCACTGATTCAAAAGATAAATAATAATAGATGAATGATTATGAAAGAGGGTCTCAAAATCAAAGTATTGATACATTTTTAAGTGGTGTGTTTAATTCTTTAACAGGAAAGATAGACAAAAACTGCAAACTCCCCATACATATCTTTTCGAACAGAAGAGGCATTCTGCAGTTAACAATCTTACTCATGGAGATACTGATCAAGGAAAAGCCACAATGAGAGTCATCTGCACGAGTTGAACTAGAATTTTTTTCTTTTAAAGACTTATTTATTTATGAATACAAGAACTGGGGTGTAAGCCAGGTGTCGGGGGGTGGGAGGATTCACCAGAGACAGAGCGGGGAGCAGAACAGGTGCATCTACTGAAATACACTGCTGAGGGGAGCACCGGGGAGACAGGAAAGGTCTGCTGCACCATGTGGGTTAGCTCCCTGGCCGGGGATCAAACTCATGCTGTAGTGGCTGCAGATAGCTTCATAGTGCTGCAACTTAACCACTTGTGCCACCAGGGAGGCCCCCTAGAAATTTTTTTTAATTTAATTTAACCAGTTCAAATAAGCCAGTAAACCTGAAACAAGACATTTCTAGATTGTCAGTGGTACTAAACATTTCTCACAGAGGATGCCTTGTTCTTGATGTATAAAAACTCTTGACCGTCAATCAACGAATGTCAACTCACAGCATCATGGCGGCCCCTTGGTTCTGCATCCTGTATCCCTCCCTAGTGAGCCCCTTCACTCCACCCCATCCCAGGGATGCATAGTCTTAAAGCAATGGACTTGGGGGATAGCAATGCACAGAAATGTGTCCACATATTCACACTGATGAAGTCACCCGGGAGACCGCATGTCCCTGTTGAAGTTTTAATTTTCCCTTTTTGTGAACTGTTGGTAAATTTAGGCAAAAGAATTGAAAGAGCTGAATGGGATGAATATATTTTTTAACTAATAAGATGCCTTTGGGAAATGCAATTAGACACACTTGACCATAAACTACCATTAATCAGAATACAATTTATGGGGAAAGCAATTCATCTTGGATGCATTTCCCCCAAATTACTTTCTTCTGCCGAGGCAAAGGGAAGTAAATCTGTAAACAGTAAGACACTTCCAAATAGGTTGTGCTCATTTGCTGGAGTTATTTATCTTGTCACAAACAACCAAAAAAATAAAAATGAGCCATTTACATGGAAAGGTTTCCTTTCGTACTATGACTTTCCTTTACTGAAACACTTCATTACTATTCCAGTAAAGCTGTTTCTATTAAAACATCAATCTTTCCAGCAACTCATGGGGCTTCTGTCCCACACTGACTTGCAAGGAGATATGGCTTTAAGCCTGCAAAACCAGTGGGTTCACAAAGTAGCAGCTTACGTCAACTACAGAGGCTGTTTTTCATACTCATAAATAAGATCTCTTCTTTTCCATTAATTTGACACATTAAAGAAAAACACTGTAGTCTTACTAGAGGAAGGATCAGATTCCTGATTTTATCCCTGACCAGTTGTGTGATAGTGAGTAGCTCATGTCCCCTTTCTGTGCCTCAGTTTCCTCTGGTGTCCTACTGACGTTATGAAGACACGAACAGATGAGCTAAGTGTCCTGGTGGTAACCAATGGCAGGAGAGGCTCTGCTTCCCATTTGAAAAAATTCATAATAAAACAGTGAAAAGAACTAAAGAAGGGGAAGAAATATGTGAAGAAAGGGAAATCAACATGGTAGATCAGTCACTCTACCTCCCCCCCCCCGCCACAGTATTAACTGTCTTATTCATCAATAACACAATAACCATAATCTTTATAGACATCTCAGCTACTGTGTTCTCTCATTTTCATTTTAAGTCTGACAACAACCCCACAAAGAAACTACTCCACGATAACTCCCAGCTGACAGGGATGACAGCTGACTAGGGGCATTATGGTTCTTTTGGATCCTTCCCACCCCAGAATTACACAAATACTTCACATCTCTCTCCAAGGTGGAAACCACCCTCTTGCTCATGATTGTGACTCCAATGCCACAGTTCTTGTGCTGCATGGCAAGCACACAAATATTGGTGAATAGACGCAATAACAGAAGGAGCAAAAGTAACAGAACACTTTTTTGTTACACTCACTAGAGCCAACTGTATCCCATACAGTGAATATAAGAGAAGCATTACTTCTACTATTATTTCACTGAAGTTACTCTGCATTATAACATTATGTAAGTCTCAGGTGTGTATCACTACACAGCAACATCCACTGAAATTCGCCACTAAAAGTTTCATTCTATCCTTTACCACACAATTAACTTTGTGTGTGTGTGTGCACGCGCGCACACGTGTGTGTGTGTATGTAGAAGAACTGAGGTGTAGGCCAGGGGTGCGGGGTAGTGAGAGGATTCACCAGAGACACAGTGGAGAGCACAACAGGCAGATGGACTGAAATACACTGCTGAGGGGAGCAGCGGGCAAAACAGGAGAGGTCTGCTGCGCCATGTGGGTCAGCTCCCTGGCCGGCGATAGAACTCAAGCAGCAGTGGTGATAGCACTGAGACTTAACCCCTAGGCCACCAGGGAGGCCCACAGTTGACTTCTTTTACTTGGTTTATCCATCCCCCCTTCCCATCTATAAACTGGGTTTTACTGTCTAAAAGTTCATAAAACTGCGTAATATTTTCTGATTATAAAAGTAACACATATTCCAGACAATGATATTACTTCTCACCAAAAGAAACTAAGTTAATATATTTCCTTCATACATATACCAGTAGATGTTTTCCCCCTCAAGAAAGAATCATTGAGATTTTCAGAGTGTACCTAGTCATGACACACACAGGGATGAAAGGTGAAACTTTGAATCACACAGATCTGAGCCAGCCCCTGGAGACCGCCAGTGAGAAGCAAGCAGGGGAGAGAGGTGCGCAAAATATGTCACATAGTGAAGAGCTGACAGAACTAGGTCTACTTAGCATATTGAAGAAAAGAGGGGGGACGTCCTGAAATTGACAGGGCTGCATATGTCAAAGGGAGTAAACTTCTTTTCCTGTGAGCCAATTAGAATAATGTATAGAAATTAAAAGAAAGAACAGGTTAGCTTTCTATAAAGAAAATGTCCAAATCAATAAGAATTTGTGAAAATGATCTCTTTGATGAGGCAAGTTCTCTTACCACCCATGAGTGACCGTGTCATAATATTGCATACTTGTGTGCAAGGTTGACCTGGATCCCTTCAAAAGTCCCAATGCAACTCTAAAACCCTGCAATTCTAGACACCCCCCCCCAATATATACTTATGCAGCAGGCACCATATAGACCAGCGTTAGCAATACAGGACAGGTGTGTCCATCTCGTATGTCACAAACACACACCTTTGCCTAAGACGAACCACAAATATTTGTAAAACTAGAATTACGTAACAAGAACTGATTTCAAACCCTATTATTGAATTTCTCCAGGTTTGGAAGAAATAGCTACCCCATAGATATGAACTTGTTCATTTCAGTCATGGTGCCCAAACTGAGAGGCTGGATGATAGAGAAGAAAACTGGTAAATAGGTCCAAACTCCTGATTCTGCTCTGACCAGCTGCTTGCCCCGGGACATGCCATTGCACCTCCACAGAGGTCAATGTCCCCAAGAACTTGAGTGCTATTTAACATGGCAGCCTCTGGCCTCATATGCTCTCTTGAATGTTTGCAATGTGGCTAGAGGAATTGTAATTTAAATATGAATTTAGTTATACTGAGGTATAAAGGATTTGTTAAGTACAAACAGCCACAAGTGGCTATGGTATTAAACAGTGAAGCTCTAAGGATTCCTGGAAGGACTGTGAAACAGAGTCAAATTCCAGTTCAATGTCAACCCACAATGTATAAAATCTTGATAGTGTGCAGACAGCTGTGGGAGGGCTGAATGCCTGAGGCCCAATAACAGGAGACCCTTCAGACTCCCACCAGCTACCGCCGAGCCAGGTCAGAAGGGTCCCCAGGCCCTGGGACAGAGAGCCCAGTGGTCCAGTCATGACATTCATTATCCAAGTTCTCTGGAGAGATGTCCTGCAAAGAGCAATGCCCTCTGGGAAATACCATCTGTCAATAACACCACCAGCCACTTACGCTTAACATGAAAAATGAGTGAATTATTAGTGAAGTATTTGTGAGCAGCAGTGAACAATTAGTGAATATAATTGAAATATGTTCACTGCTGAACACAACTCTAAGTTAGTAATATGAATTTATTAATTTCAGATTTATTTTAGGTTTATTTTTTACTTCAAATCAAATTGCACAGCCTTAAAATTCGGTCATAAATCTAGAAATACATAATTTAAAAAAAAGCTGGAAAGAGTAACTTTTAAAAGAATGATCTAGGTTGTGTCTTGCTGGTGGGTGAGGTGTCGGAACAGGCATCTGAGAGAACAAGACTCCACTTCAGTGTTGTCAACCAGCCAGTGTTACTCCCCTCTCCCGCAAAAAAATTTAAAATAGAGTCTAGAAAAGCCTCCTTTTAAAAACTGCCAATTAATATTAACAATAGACATATTCCACAGGTTGATGAAAGTATAAAAATTGACTAACAAATTAAAAAACAGTTTTAAGCCTCTACTAATCTTTATCTGTACTATCAATCAATAATTAGAGTGCAAGAAAATGAAACCTCAAAATTGCCAATGTGAAAGAGCAGGGAGCAGAATCACAATGACTATTTTCAGAAAAAGTTCCAGTATATCTAAGAAATTATTATTTTGCAATCCAGTAAATCTTCAAGGTCGTCTATAGGTTCTTGAAAATTGTGACTTTAAGCAAAAAGCTGTATAAAAGCAGGTCCTCAAATAAGGTAGTTTTTGTTCTATGAGGGTCAGGACTTGTTTTTTCTCATCAACATTATAACAGAGACAAAAAGAGGTTGAACAAAACCTGCTGTATTCCACTTTTACATCTTTTTTTTAAAGATTTATTTATTTATGCATATAAGCTGGGGTGTAGGCCAGAGGTGTGGGGTGGTGAGAAGATTCACCAGAAACAGAGTGGGGAGCAGAACAGGCAAATCTACTGAAATACACTGCTGAGGGGAGCAGCTGGCAAGGCAGAGAGGTCTGCTGCGCCATGTGGGAATCTCCCTGGTCAGGGATCGAACTTGTGCTGCAGTGGCTCTGGATAGCTTCAGAGTGCTGTGCTCAACCGGTTGTGCCACCAGGGAGGCCCACCACTTCTACATCTTAAAGCCTATTTACTAAATGAGGTAATTGCCACCAAAATAAATCTTACACGCCCCAAGCCAATCACCTCTTGAACAATCGGGCAGGATGTTTCCCAGCATACAAGGCAACCCCACTGGCTAGTCTCCCACGGAGTTTCCTATGCAGAAAACTCAGGGTGTGGGCTTGCTGATTCCTAGTTCCAGAACTGCGTTCTGCTGGTAGTGCACACCTCCTCTCATAAGGATCATGAGTCCTCCATCCAGAGAACTAGGCAGGGGAAAGCTTCCTGCTGCTGCCCAGGCCAGCATTAGGTTGCCTTGCCCCACTTCACCAGCTCTGACCACCGCACAGACACTAAACTCATTGCCTTTTTCAAGTGCTGACTCGAGTATCCCCAACACCATTTCTCACATTTCAGTGTCTAGAATAAAGAACACTGATCTTCAAGTCCAGCAGTGATCCCACTGTAGGCTTTTAAGAAGTGATCAACTATTTCCATCCTGACTTAAGTCTTAAGCAGCTAATGCTTTTTAAAAACTTGACTTAAAGATGATTTGAAGTTAAGAAAATTATACAAACTTACACCTTTGCCTAAGGTGTATGTAATATCAATGAATAATTAAGAGTGTGAGATCACCTGCTGAACAACCATTTTTAAACATTTAATGAAAGCTTGAAGAAGAGAGTCCTTTACAGTCGGCCTACAGACTTTTCTTACTCTGCTAGAGCTACTATGGGGGGTTAAAAAAAAAAAAAACACCCACAAGCTGAATGGCGTAAACAACAAATACTTTTTCCTCAAAGTTCTGGAAGCTACAAGTTCAAGATCAAGGTGCCGGCCATTTCAGTCCATAAACTCAGCTCCTCCTCTTTGCAGGTGGATGTCTTCTCGCTGCATCCTCCCATGGCAGAGAGAGGAAGCCAGCTATCTGGTCTCTTCTCACAAGGACTTTAACCCAACACTGAGGAAGTCATCCTCATTACTAAATACTTCTCAAAGTTCCCACCTCCAAATCTTATCACATTGATATTAGCTCAAATTTGGGGAAAGCACAAACATTCAGTCTACTGCAGACTCCAAGTATGAAACAGAAGTATTCTTTGTGTCTTCTGAATTAAAATCACTATCATTTCAGCAGGGAGGCTATCCCAGGGGAGAGAGAAGCACAATACATGGCACAATTCCAGATGCTGGAAATGCTTGGCGATCGCTGAATGGGCAAACTTGGCATGTGAGTTTCCCTAGCAGTGGAGGGAGGCAATCCCCAGCAACACAGAGTGTAAGCTGAACCCCCTTTCAACTAGTTGTTCCTAAATTCAGGGTGATGTCTGCCATAAATAAGCAGAGTAATCCATGTCTAAAGGTGATAATGATACCACTGTCTGGGTTAAATATTTTGGAAAGCTGCCATGTCAAAATAACACAGAGCCTTCATTCCTATCACTGAACTTCAGCTGTTTCACCAGATGTCACCAGAACACTGGCTTTTTGATATACTCAGCCGTAATTCTCCTGGAGATCAGGAGAATACCAAAGGTAACATTTAGAAACTTGTGGAAATCAGACCAATACGGAACATCTGCAGACACACTGTAGGAACAATGTGAAAATCACATGACTCCACCTGGTTTAAGGACTCCATGAATTTAAGACTTGCTCCCACTGGCCCGTGCACTCAAGGTCCTTTTTTGTTTGTTTTTATGAACTGCTTCCCTCACAGTTCCTGTTTCCCTTTCATTCTTCCAAATGATGTCCAAAATGACAGAGACCATTTGCCAACTCAACTCATGGCCATAAGCAGAGAAGGCAACCCCGGGGGGCCGCGCGGAGTCACATCTGGTGAGGATTCTCCATTTCATACAATGCATATATGTTGACAGCTTTCCCCACAGGTCTCATTCTTGTACTAAAAACATTTTTAATCGTAATTAAAAAGTCATCACCATCCACAGATATAACTGACTGATTTTGATGAGGAATCACTGCAGCTGAAACACAAGTTAGTTTAGGTTTCCTAGGTGTCATCCTCATAGCACGCAATGTCTTAATCAATTGAACCCCATGAATTGAATTAAATGTCCCCAAGTAGAAATTCCAAAGATGGTTATAAACGCTTACAGCTTACAAAGCTGCTAAATTGCAGAATACACATATTGTTTTTTAAGAGTCTATACATCCTCTATTTAAAGACATGTAGACCTTTTAGAAAATTCACAACAATTTAATGTTTCATTTGTCTTTAAATAGGGATGGTGAGCACAGTGCTAGACGAAGCTGTCAGCTTAGTCGGAGACATTAGTGTCTCCGCATACACTCTTCATAATTGTTACTTTGGGGACTATTGAAGAAAACTCAGTCAAATGCTATTTTTGCCTATTCCTCAGTTCATAACATTTTTCAAACTTAAGTTTATAACTATAAACACTTTTTAACTTTCCTTGACTCTAAGAACTTCACAATGTCTAATCTGCCCATTCAATGTGATACTAGCAAAGTTTAAGGTGTATAATGTTGTATTAGCTGATCTATTGTGTGGTACTGTCTTATATTATCTAGATGCTATATTATCATGATTCTCACCAATTACATGTTGATTTCATGCAAGTTTTGATTAATCTTCAAAAATAGGTCAATGACCAGTATCTACCTAATATTTATTCTGTGATACTTAGGTTTTGCTTCTTTTATTAAATTAACTCTTAGGGTTCTCACAATGACACTATGAGACAGGTACTCTTACCTCTCCAATCTCTGAGCTTTTGTTTCTGTTTTGAAAATTTCTACTCCTAAACTATACCAGTAAACCTCAAGTAAAAATAAGTATCAGATAAATAACAAAATAAACACAACATCGAGTTATTCTTACTGGGAGAAATGAGGAACTATAGTCTGTCAGAAGTAACCCAGATGATTTGCAACTTCATTGTTATATTTAAATATTAACTTCATCGCCTTCTTTACCAGATCAGTTAACAAGTGGCAAGTCAGATTTGCTCCCCTCTCTCCTCTCTCTCTCTAGTAGAAGTGTTAATGAGCAGCAAAATGAAACTCCAAAACCCAACATAATTTGCAGACCAGAATAATCAAATCTTTTAAACTGCCAGAGTTCACTTATTAAAACTTTATGAATTTGTACCATAGAAGAGGCCAATTCTTATGACAGTGATGCGTGATGCCAAATCTAGAATAAACTATCCCAAATCAATATTCCTCTATAAAACAAACATGTATTCAAAAGTTTGCCATGATCATAATCAGCAAAGTCTGTAATTTATTTGGTATTAATAATTCCCCAAACTCACCAGTAGTTCTTTCTTTTGTCCTCCTACGTAAACATATATTCCAAGTGCCTAGAACAGGGCATGGCACATAGTAGGTGCTCAATAAATGTTAACTTAATGAAATGCAGGAATGAACTTCAGGGGCCTCAGCGTTCCCATTATATTTCCCTCCGTTTCCAGTCTTTGACCCTGAAATCCACACTTATACTCAGTCACTTGAAGGATTCTTCTAGAACACATATATACCTATGTTACTCAATCCCTTGAGCTCCCAACACACACTACCCCACACCTCATCAGCAAGCTGAAGTCCAGTCTCTGTGACAGAGCGACTGTGTGCCATCTCCAGTTACTCTTTCATTCCCCCATGCCTCAGTGGTGTCCTCTCCTCCTTCCCACCTACAGGATGTCTTAAATAACTTTCTCTGAAAAGGCTGCACAAGTCTTTATCACACACTTAGCTCACTGCGCTATTAACTAGTTGATGTCCACCCTAGACTGTGAACTCTTTTGAGGGAAGATTAATATAGTAACCATGGTCACGCCAGCATCTAGTGAAGTATTCAAGACATGGTAGGAAGCACTCACCGGGTGCTTAGATGGAAGAATGGGTGGACAAAATGTGGTAGAATTACTTCTATCGCCACACACACAAAAAAAAAAAAAAAATCAGAGATCCATGCTTTGGAGGATGACGATATTAGACTTACCAGCAGGAAAAGAAAATAAACGTAAATGGACCACATAAAAAAATACTTTCTATTATTAGCAACGATTACAGAATGCCTACACATCCTGTAAGGCAGTACCTGCGGGGGGCCTCTCAGGCAATGCGGTATGGACAACCCTAAGAACTGGAAGACGAAATGATGGTGACACATTCTTGGACTCTCTGCTCTAGAGATAACATTCTGCAAGCAAATCGAAAACCAGAAATGACTTTTCAGCCAGGGCCAAGGAAAAACAAACCAATGCCCACACAGTGCCAAGCCGGCACACAGCAGAGAGGGCAGGGACTGTTGGCTCAGAGCACTTCAACCATCACTACTGCCACCCACCTGCCTGGAGGAGAGAGCCAGCAGCTGCCCTGGCGTGCACGGAATAAGTGTAGCTGTAGCTCGAATGAGAAGGCAGTCCAGAGATTGGGTCTGCATCTACACCAGGGCACCGGCTCTGGCAAAGGTATGGAGTGCTGCTGGCCGCTGGGAGTCTGAACATCAACACTGCAGGAACAGAGTATTTTTGCCCAGGATGATACCCGTGCCATGTTCCTGTCCTTCAAGCTTTGCCCCCACCTAGACTCCAGGGACCATCAGCGTTCACTTGCTACAAGCAAACATCCTTAGATTCGGTACCTTAAAAACAGAAAATGTAAAATGAGGGGTCTGTTGAGCTCTTCTCTTGACTTTTGCTGTTATTTGAAATTCCCCCACGATCATTTGCTCTCAAGACATTTTCTGGAATATGTTTTAAATAGATGTCATTGTTCTCTATTTCAGGAGTTTCATTCCAAAGTAATCAGGAGACAAAAAAAGGGCAGGAAACTAGGTCATCAAGATTTCTTGTTGAAGGGAAAAGAACAAAATACTAACAACAGAGTTAGGCATAAATATCTCCCCTCCCGGTACAGAGTGCCTCAGTGTCACCAGGAGCGGGTCACTCTTCTCTACGGATTGTTATGTATTTGTGGAAAATATTTACACTTTTGGAATTTATTGGTTTTGGTTTTCATTTCAAAAATATTTTAGAGATCGGCAAGAGGTTTTTTCTTCGGTACGTCTACAGTTTAAACCTCATGCAGGCATTTCTTGGTATCCTCCAATACCCCAATCCAAACCCACTTACTTCCACCAACTCACACTTCATTGGCCCCAAAGGAACAAAGCAGAATTTTCCTCAATTTCAAAGTAAACCACTACTTACGAAAAAAAAAAAAAAAAAAACTTTTCTATACAGAAATACACACATGGTTGCCCTTAGTATATTTTTATAGTTACTCCCTTATCATGGACATACTCTACCTGTACTATAAAATCCTTTTATTGCTAATTTTTAAAATTTTTTCCCCTGGTCTCAACCCAAAATACTTGCCCTGATCTCATAAACTCTATTAAAGCAGTTCTTTTGCCCAGTTTCTCCATTATGGAAAGTAGAAAGAGGTTTCTCCCTCAGTCTTTTCCTCAGCCACCAGAGGCCAGATCTTTCTATTCCTGAAGCCAAGCCCTTCTCTCTGTCTTCTCCTTCACCATCTCCATTCCCTTGCATTTTGTTATGAGACGGCCACCCCAATACCCAATAGCCACTCCAATACATCTCACTTTCATTGGACTTTTAGTGATGAATGTAACATAGTATAAGCAGGTGCTAATTTACAGTGCTGCATGTTTGACACAGAATGTTTTAATGCAACATTTAATGCACTTCATTAAAAAATGAAACTTTAAATAAACCATAAAAATAAATTTAACATTTTTAAAGACCCCATTTTCTCCTGCCATTCTCCTTCACAGGAAATCTCTCTCTCTCTCTCTCTCTCCCCCTCTCCCTCTCTCCCCCCTCC